>CAJVPI010000188.1:0-44392 GCA_910592345.1 Paraglomus brasilianum
AAACTCTTGTTATTTGTAGCCTATTCCTAAAGTTGCTGTCGCTATGGTTGTCGGTGCGGTTGCAATACCATTAGCTACCTCGGCTATCATAACTATGACTGGATTTACAACTGCAGGGATTACGGCCGGTTCGACGGCAGCAGGTTTTATGAGTACTTATGGCGGAAATGTGGCAGCAGGAAGTGCTTGCGCAGTTTTTCAGAGCATCGGCGCAGCTGGCCTGGGTTTAAAAGGGATGGCGATATTGTCTACGGCTGGTGCTTTTATTGGCTATGCTATTTATACTATTTATAAAGCATTTACGAAAAGTGAACCGGAATCCTTGCCGTTTGTAAAAGAAACCGCATAAGAGAACTACACCTTCTTATCTCAGGAGAATCGCCCACTGGTACCCGCATTCACCGCTGATAAGATAGTTATTAATTACTGTATACAGTAGATTCTTCGACAATGAACGAGTAATTTTGATGACTAACTTGAGTCTACCTGTTATTGTAATTCCTCATCAGTAATATGATTATGTTGAATAATGCATTCTTGAAGTAGATCATATTTACTGTTTTGGCTCTCCGTTACATTATTATTATACTTTATTAAGACGGGAAAGACTACGTCTTGGAGATAATAAATATGCTTGCTAATTATAATACCAATATACTATTATTATAGCATTGGTAGTGAACCCAAAATGTTAGAATTACAAATAAATTAGATGTAAATATGACCACCATTCGTGTTAGTTGCTAAACGATGTCAAACGTTAATTGAACGACACATTATTTATAATATAATTAGTTGGCAAGTTGTATCTTGAGCTGCAATGACGACTACTAAGAAGCGTTGAAAATAACCTTTAAGTTTTACTTGTATTAACTTAGATATTAAAACAATAAATGTATTGAAGTAATTATTTCTTGACACTTGAAAAAGTTAACAATATAGAAAAGGTTGTCTTGTTCTCACGAGAATATATGACAAAGAATATTTACTAATCAATGTTTCAAGACAGAAACATTCTCGAATTAAAGTCCTCTATAATAGGAATATTACTTGCGTATCAATACGAAGCGAGTCTTTGTAGCGTGAAGCAGATGTCTTGATGACAGCTGTCTCACATCGCAAATGCATAGTAACTTTCTTCTTGAATATAGGGTTATTCTGACATATGGTGTGATAACTATGCACTTACAGGTGGAATATAGTTTATGTCTCATTCTGTCTCAGCAATGAATTTATTCGAGGTTAATACATGAGCGCTGTTAATACCCAAACGCAATACGCCTTCTCTTGAGTTTTACCTACACTTGTATCGTGATTCAATTACCTCAGTCGTGCCAGCTGAGTGGGATTAGCTGACCTTGGAATTTAGCTCTATACTTTAACTCACGCATAAAACTCGTCATAAAACATATAAAACGTAAACGTTATAACAGTTTTCTTTATCATTTCCTCTAATTTCTGATTTAACTAGGTTTCTTTTTGTACGATTGCACGTAACTTGACGTTGTTTGTTAATATATTGTAATGTGTGTTTGTATTTGTTTGTGATTATTCATATCAAAGGCACAAGATTGCCCAATCGGTCAAAAGCACCACTGGATGCAAAGCCTCCAACGCTCAAACTGATAATTCTATTAAACCACGGCAAAGCCGATAAAAGAGAATAAGTCACTTGGATTATGGAGAGTAAACCGATTGTGTTTTGATTACCAACAAGCTAAGAAATAAGCCACTGCTTTAGAGAGCGATTTTAATCCAGAGAGTTGATGTAATGGCGAACTCATTCCACGCGTCTGATTTTGTATCACGTGTACAATCATTTCTTAGTATGAATAACGTTGTGCGAGGGCAACTAATTAATCTATCTTGGCGGAGCAAGGCCAGCATGGCTCCACGTAAGTTTAACTGAATGCTCTAGAATTTGTTTCGATTGTTTAATAATGAGAAGGTACGCATAACCAGAAATACGTTTCTATCATTAGAATATCGGACAGGTAGCGTAGCTAAGTTGACATTTTTAAAGCAACGAGGATTTTTAAATTTGCCGATAACAAAAGGTTTAAGCTTATTCGTTCCCATTGCATTACAACAAAGTAGAACTGTAACACGTTCTTTATCTTTTTTTTATGCCTTTTGCTTTATCATTCCTTGTTGCAAGAGTTCTGTTTGGACCTAGTCAAAAGAAAAGACCAGTTTCATCACCTTTCATTATGGACATTTTCTAGGTTAAATGTTGCTATTATTTGTAAAAGTTTCCTTCCATTTTCCACTTGATCAAAGCATGCTGATTTACTTTCGCCTGTTATGTGCTTGCTACTAATATTATATCGTTTTTGAAACTTCTCCAACCATCCATTTGATGCTTCAAAATTAGAAGTCGTGGCCCATTTCTTTAGATCTATTATAAAATTCGATTGCCTTGGTTTTTAAAATGTCTTGAGAAACGGGAACATTTAGACTGCGTAAACTTGTATAATGCTTCTTCTAAAGAAGGAAATCTCGCAACACGAATACGCAATTTCTTCAAATCTAAATTTTTTGCATCTGTAAGAGCACTTTCTTTGTCTACTGTTACTGACGTTATCCATACTTTAATAGAAATATAATTAAGAGTGGGGATACAAAAGATGGTATGAAGCTCAAATGAATATGTGGCCTGAAAAAGGCAAATTGAATTAATGCATCCTCAAATTTTAATAAGTGTAAGTCAAAATATTTTGGAAAATATAGAAAATTGTCTATATTTCATTTCGCTGTGGGGCTAAACCATTTCTCAAATCTAAGAACTGCCTGCCTGAAGTTTTATGAACATTGGACCGAGTGTGTCAATTGCATTACTGCTTACCAAGATAATAATCCATGAATTTAGATCAATTATTCGTATAAATTATCTAATACAGCAAAAACGTCATTTTAAGTTCAGATGGTTTATATGTTTCCGGCATAGGTGATGATGCTGGCGATGGCGCAGAATATTTTCGTTTTGCTAACTGACAAAGTATGCTAAATTGAGAATGATATAATACGTGGAGGGGGGGGGGGGGCTGAAAAGTTTTGATTGTTGATTCTTTATTTTGATAATTCAAAATACAATTATTCAAAAAACTATTTGATTCTATCAAAGTAGTTTCCATTAACATCTATGCAATAACACATTGCAGTCTACTGGTTTTTGTGTTATCCTTTTTTGAAAGTACAGTCAATCTTTGATTTTCTTGTCCAAGTTAAGTCAATAATTCTTACTCGATAGATCTGCAAATATATACCAAAAATAGTAACTATAACGCGTTAATTATTTGAGTAAAATAATTAATAATGCATCGACAGACTCGCTGGTCTCTTTAATTTCAGGGTATTGCGGTTTACATTCTCTTTTTCTTTTGATGAAATTCAATATCATTAGTGGCCAACCACTTGTCTCGTTTATTCCATATAATAATAACTACTTGATTCTGTATTGATACGCAACAGCAGTTTGTGTCGGAGCAGGTTTTTGAGAAAGCAAAGCACAGATCTTTTTCTTCTGTGCATAAGTTAATATAACTCTTTGCCATTCATTAAGGCTCACTTTCCCTAGTTTTGCATTAAATCCAATGTTCATAAAGATCTCAACTATGATGAGTGATATTAATACAAAACTTGTGTAGTATGACAATTTATGTATAATGGGGTTGCTCATCCTGTTCTTGCTGTAGGATCACAGTTGAAAGTCATAGTTACATATTCAGAAGACATACCAAATGGTCTCAGAGAGAAACATGTGAAGATACTAATACTTATGATAATATAAATATGGAATCTGATGATGAATCAGATTTTGATATCAGAAAATGTGATAACAGTGCAGAAATCAATGAATTTTTCTCTTCACATTCAGGCAGAAGCTGTGATATCAATGAAAAACCTCTTATACTTAATAAGTCACTGTCAAAGATAATGAATTCATAGTGGAGAGTATGGATTGTTATAGTAATAGTTAATGCTAGTAACTCATTCTTTGTGTCACTATGCTAAAATCATGATAAAACTGGTATAATAATAATAATCGGAATTTACCTGCCAGGTCGTACGGGCTCAAATATTATCCCTTCATTGGACACTCAGATGGCTTCTCCTCTATAAATAGAAATATTATGGACTGTACTGGCAGGTAAATGCCTGATGATATGGTTATACCGATAAAAATGGCCGGTGCCACTCGTATCAGTATAAAGAGGTTTGACTGTATAATTTTGGTTCCGTTTTGATATATCCGCAGTAGATCCACGTTTTTATTAATACCCTGAGGTTATCCTTGCAACTAATTACGACTATATTCTAATCGATCAATAATGTCGGATATATAACCATGGTTCATTTATGACATCCTCTTTCTATGGACACTAGACATAACTTTTTTGCAAATCATCCGTTCTGTTTAGATTATATTTGGAATAAACGATTTCGCGATGTTTGCAAGCATTGTCACGCCGCTCGAATATTTCCGAAGCACTTATAAAAAATTCTATGAAGAGACAAAGGACATATTTTAAAAACAAAGAGTATTGACAAAAAAAAAATAAAACGGATTAATAGAAGACTCTTGCAATTATATAGTGCATCTTTATACCTCTCAAGGTAATCATCTGATTATGATTAGTGTTGAGTACAGTATATCAATAACGAGTATTCTGATTCAATTACTAACCAGTCTCCTTTTTTAGTGGATAAAAATTTTCATCCATCCACTTTGCCGTCTACTGTTTCTACGACTCTTTGAACTGAGACAACGGAGCCCCTCCTAAGTTGTCCGCGAAGTCTCGTAAGGCTAATCGAATTTTAAACACTCAAACAACTATCGTAAATGCCGTGAATAATAATAATGGATCTACCGTGAATAAGGGCCCTCATATGAAAAAAAGGCTTCCATGAACAGTAATGTTATGAAATAGCTGGCCCTTATCACATCAACAATCGACGTCATATATTACTTTATTTAGTATCGCTGATTCAATCAGTGTTATAATCATAAACGACAACAAATAATGCGAGCTACAGGGGGTACCAAAAAGTTTGTGAATCTTTGTGTGAATCAATAGTAAAACCAAAACTTTTTTACAATATAAGTAGCAGTGCTTTTTACATTGATTTGAAGCAAATTGATTGTACTGTTTGGGGAGGGGGAAGTTCACTGAAATATATTACTGTTATAAAGCTGTAGTTCAATAAAGTGATACCATATGAATTACAATAGGAAAACTATAAAACTATATATGCGTTTATCTACTACCCACTTCATTAAACTGCAGCCTTATAACAATAGTGTATTTTTGTTTATCTTTCTTTTTTTCAAAAAATACAATCAATTTGCTTCAATCAATGTAAAAAGCACTGCTACTTATATTGTAAAAAAGTTCACACAATTCACACAAAGATTCACAAACTTTTTGGTACCCCCTGTTAATAAGAAAGGCAGTTTGTGATTATGAGATAACGTGGACACATGACGATTCGTAGATCATTTTGCATTGTTTTCAAGACGCAACCCCTTATATGGTGATGAAGGCGGGCGGCAGTTTACGGTAATTATAATGAATACTAAACGGGAACGATAAGAGATTAATAAATAATATCAATGAATTGATTAATTTTTTATTTGATTTGTTTTTTAGCGCAAAAAAATTACGTCCATCAGTCTTACAAGAAATCAGCCGCTGTGACAAGTTTCAGACTTTGTCGTCTCCAAACTTGCTTCAATACAGCCCTCGAGACTTCAATACCGATTCAGAAACCACATGTTTGGCAGGAACTGCCGAAAAGATTGAAGAAGCTCGCAAAAAAGTATTAGTGACACTCGGATACTTGGCTTTGAAAAAATAATCTTGGTCAGTATTTAGCAGTTTTTGCCCATATTAATATAATAATCGATAGATTCAATATTTTATGATCTACAGTCAGACATCTCTAAATGCACGTTGTCGGGACCATAGTGAAAAAAATCCAAAAGTGTGCATTTAGAGAGAGTGTGCATTTACAGAGAGCAAAATATATAATGTTCTTATAAGCTGGGACTGAACCATACCGTGCATTTATGGAGAGTTTATATAGTGTGTGCATTTAGAGAGGTTGCATTAGAGAGGTCTGACTGTATTATAATTACCCTCGGCCATGTTGTTAGTTAATGAATAAATTAAATATACTCGGGTTATATTTCAATGACAACCACTTTCCGAACGCAACTACATTACTGTTGTATTTCTAGCAAAAGTCATTATTCTGCGTTAGCGAATAAGGTCTTTTGGATGGTTTGCAAACAAAGTCATGTCTAGTGTCCATAGAAAGAGAATGTCATACATGAACCATGGTTATATATCCGACATCATTGATCGATTAGAATATAGTCGCAATTAGTTATAATATCGCAAGGATAAATCTCAGGGTATTAATAAAAACATGACTCTACTGCGGAGAGACTTGCCTATTATCAAAAACACCAGGTTTATTATTCATATCCTTGTGTCGATCGGTAGAACTAATTCTAGGCGGTTAAGTGAATCGACTATGGGATTACTTCGGAAGCCAATAGTGTTGGAATATAATTGTATCTGCCTAAAACGCGTTTGTACTTGGGAAAAATAATAATCATAATGTCACAAGAATATTCGCGGGACAAGACGCGAATACTCTAATCGATATAGAGGGCCTTGGCATATGGCGATTGGAAGGCAATTTTAGTCTTACATAATTTTATCAATAAATTCGCCCCTCCAATTATGTTGATGTAAATTTCGAGTTTAATAAAACACGTGATGCCAGTTACGCTTCAATGTTATTGTATAATGTATGTGTATATGGACGGGGAGTTGATGTAATTGATTATTAGATCAGGTAATCTTTTGGGTAGCCTGTTTAGATTCAGTGATTATCTCTTGAATCTGCATGCCAAAGTTATCGTCATACTAATACTTTAAAATACTATATTTCTGGTGTACAACAAACTATTGACGTGTTCCAACCCGAAGCCTGTTTAGGAAAGATATTTGTATAGTAATAGTATTAATATAACTAGAAATCGAATACCTGTACTTGACGAGTTTACAGCGGGATAATTTGTTATTATTATTGTAAGAAGAGTAAATTAAAGAAATGAAAATGTCGTTAGATCTTATTCAGTGAAAACCACGAGATATAAATCCTCGCAACTTGATCGAACAAGAATGAACCCAATATTCGTCATGTATATTAATAGCTCAATATTTGAGGACGTTAGCAATCTAATATAGTGATGGCAAATTAAAATGGCATAAATTTGATCGTCCGGTGAGTGGGAAAATGAATATGATCTCCTGGATTTACAGTAGTTCAAAGGACGATTTTACTTATTGAGAGTATAAAGCAAGAAATTGATAGTAGTTCCTATATTCCTACAATAAACGTAATACTGGTAATAAATACCAAGTATGAATGGTCATCTAGGCACTTAGTTTATTCAAACAGACTTTTCCCTATTATCCAGGAACATTATTCTATGTCAGTGAAAATTTCCGAATATTATAAAATATTTCGATTACTCAAAAATCATTCATCTCTAACGGTCTATAGTAGTAATAGTAACAGTATACCAATGGGGGGAGATACTTCGACTCTAAGTATGCATTGCATTATGGCAGCAAAAAGATTACATGTACTACTTACTATTCAGATAGAACATCCGATTGTTTATTGGCCAGCATTACAAATTTAATATGCTGTTTGTAAATGAACAATATATATCATATGCGAAGACCTGCTTGCTCTATGACCAAACATGAACAATGAAACCAATTAGTCTCTAATTCTCTTATTATTATTATTATTGTTATTATAAATTACATCTTCGATGCAAGTGGTCTACTGTCACCTATACTATACCATCGCCGTTATTATAATAATGTGAAGCTGTAACGATATCCGTCGGAATCCTTTCCCTCTGTTTTACATTGCAATCATGTCTAGTTCAGTTCTTTGCAGATGCTTTATTATTGATATCTCCTGCACGCTTAACACATATGCCATGCCATAACCAATCTCGAATTTCCTACCCGCTTACCAAATAAAGGACAATTACAAAGCCTTATATGTGCTTCCAATCTCAGTTAAACTCTCTGATATTAATTAATATGCCCCATGTGGCAGAGCCTTACCACGGGATTTCATGTAGTGTATGCTGAGGATGATGAGGTTGAGTGGTTGAATGGACAACGCTGGCTGCTGAGATTTCCTGCACATGAAAACTTTCTTTTTTCCGCAAATATACAGTATGCCATTACTATTTTGACCCGAACTGTCGTTACACTGTATTATTATTATATATTGTGTCCAGTATAATAACGTAGAATAACAACAACATTAAACAACATTGACAACATTGACAATAACATTGACAATAACAACAATATAATAATAATACCTCGGCTACCTACATATCTGAATTCTCTTATTTATTGTTCGGTAAGATTGTGATAAGTGTGTTGTGTTTCAACCTCAGGGAATGATGTCCTAATAAAGAATGTAATTGTTGGACCAAAAAACAACCATTATTTCCTTCTCGGTGACAATGAAAAATAATGATTGTACAAACAAACACACTTCACATTTATGCGTTTCGCAGTCGATGTAACTGAAATAGTTTGACCCCCCCCAAAGCTTAATTCTAAAATACCAAATTGAACCGTATAGTGCTTGATTGGTCCTTCATTGAACACTGTCTTCAAGCGCTATCAAATATCCTTCCTTGTTGTTTATCTCCAAGTAGCACAAGAAGAAATAACTTCCAATTGCAAACACCATATTCGGATGACGTTTATGAACTCTCATTCAAAAAGACTTTTATTATTTCCATCACTACACAATATATTTTCACCCTTCTATTTATCCGAAACAATCTCTTTCACGTTCGCCGCATACACATTCTCCCTTAATAACCACAAACTTTATGAATGGCAAAGACAATTCTTAATCCACCAAATCAGTTTATACAACAGCAGCAACAGACTGCACGGGGGCGTCCCGTGTCTACACCACTCCCCATCCCTTACAGAGATCCTGAAGTGGAGCCATCACGAACACCGCCACCACCGCCATCACCACCAACGATGGCGACAACCACAACTACAACTACAACTACAACATCACACAACCCAACTAGAAGAAACAACATGTTCGGCCCTTATTTACTTTTACAGACTCTGGGTGAAGGGGAATTTGGCAAAGTGAAGCTAGGAATGCACGCCGACACGCACGAAGAGGTATCGAGATTCAAGTTGACATGCTGAGATCCAACATCTACACTTCAAATGCTACTCTTACTTGGTATTGGTACTTATTCCAGATGAATTTTATGTCTGCAGGTTGCGGTCAAGCTCATACGGAAGGAATCTGTAGAGAGTCAATCTCGTATGCAAAAAATACAGCGAGAGATTGGAGTGTTACAGGTAAACTATGAATGCGCTCTTATATGCTGTCAAATCGTATGTCTTATATAATGCCTCGCATTTATAGAGCGTCATGCACCCGAATATTGTCAAACTATATGACGTATTTGAAACCGATAAATATATTGGGATTATCATGGAATATGCGTCAGGTAATTATCACATTTAATATCAATGAATCACTATGTGATAAGATCTTCTGTTTTACGCGTTAGCTGTACTTTATTATAAACAACGTCGACTGTTTGTGAACATAAAAAGTCATTGCTATGACTATTATTTATTATCTTTCCAATGAATAAACTACGCTGACACACATTATTGGTTTCGTTACGATTAGGCGGTGAGTTGTTTGATCATATACTGGCGCATCGGTACCTCAAAGAAAGAGATGCCTGCCGACTATTTGCCCAATTGATCAGTGGGGTCGATTATCTACATCAGAAACACATTGTGCATCGTGATCTCAAACTAGTAAGTGTTCTTGCATTCCCTATTCGAAAACCACAACGATGCCATTCGCTTCTCACTTTTGAATCTATAATTTAGGAAAATCTTCTGCTCGACCGCAATCGAAATATCATTATAACTGATTTCGGTTTTGCTAATCAATTTGACAATGCCAAAGATGATCTTATGGCTACTTCATGTGGTAGTCCTTGTTATGCTGCACCCGAACTAGTTATCAGTGAAGGGTTATATGTCGGAAGTGCGGTGGATATATGGAGTTGTGGAGTAATATTGGTAAATATCGGCACTATTATTTCTACTCATACGAAATAAGATTAAGACTAATCTCTCGAATATATATCCTTCTGGCAGTATGCTATGTTGTCGGGGTATCTTCCATTCGATGACGATCCTGACAATCCAGATGGCGAGAATATCAATCTACTGTACAAATATATTATCAACACGCCGTTAGTTTTTCCCGAGTATGTAAGTCCGGATGCGAGAGACTTGTTGAGAAAAATGCTAGTACCCGATCCCGCTAAAAGATGTGATATGAAAGTTATTATGTCTCACAGGTAATCACAATAACTCCGTAAAATGTTATCTATGAAAATATCTCTGACAAGATGGTTCATTATAAATGTAGATGGCTTGCAGCGTATACATATTTGTTTCAATATTCGATACGAGAATTGGAGGTAAAAAATTCATTAGATATCATCATTCAACTTTCATCTTGGTCGAAAAACATTCTTATATAGAATACCCTTACCGTTTTTGTTTATTCAGGCTGTCGCTAATCCGTTACACTCGATAGCAACACCGGAGTCATATGGGTTATCAGTGCCGAATTCATCATATTTGTCATCAGACTATCGTACCGACCATCAGAGCAACTCCATCCCGAATGCAACGTCAACTGTCAAACGACACACTATACAGGTTGAATATGATTGTGGGAGAAACGCCGTTTATGATGAATGCCCTGACGAAGACTTTGAATTCGTGGATGGAACCCGATTAGGGGCTGTTGAGTCTTCGCCTTCTGTAGAGAGAACTGTTGCTCTTAATAATGAAAAGGATCAATACTTCAAAAAAGGCCATGCAGATGATGAACCTGTTGTAGCGTCCGCTCAACCTCTTGATGTTAATGATTCAACTTTTGTAAAGGAACATGCGACCACGTTAACATCAACCTCATCAGATGTCAATAATACTACTAAAAACCCGACCAACAATAATTCGGGATTATTCACTCTGTTTGAAGGAGATCCCAAAGTCAGCGGTAGCCATCAAGATAATAGTAATCACCTAAACGTTCCCAACGCTTTATCTACCCGAGAAGTTCAGGCAGACCAGAAACTTATCCACAATCAACATCATCAGTATCCCAAAAAACGAGATGCTACGCGTGCAAGACCAGTAACAGTGTATGCAATGCCAGGAAATTCTCAAGATATCATGGAAACAGTTACACGAAAGGTATGTTGGCAACTTATTAATCCTTTATATAATTTATGTCAAGGCATTCTCGAATATTGGTTTTAATAATCCATAGAAAACGTCATCTCCCGCTGGGACGCCTCCATTTCCGTCCTCTCCGACTGTCCCTGATCATGGAGAAGAGCCTTTGGTTGATTCATCAACGATCGTACATCCTACTATTCCACCTCCACCGGCTACTACTCATAAAAGACCTCACAAGAGAGCGACATCAACTGAAAAATTATTTAAATATATGGGAACAAGCAATGGCACAACTGGAACAACTAGTACAATAAACAATATTAATAATACTTTAATACCTGCCAACGCCACCACAACGCTACAGAAAGCTTTGTGTGGACCACTCCAAGCGGTTGCAAATGATGTACCAACGGATGCCACATCGGACACAACTAGTCTAGTAGATGATAGCAGTTTTGTCGAAGAATTCAAGAAAAGAAAGGCTCCTAGAAGGAAAGCATTGAGCATGATGGTTGATTCATTCAGGAGCACATCCGCACCGCATGCCAATGCAAGTACTTCTAGATTAGACGATGTGAACATCAAGGATAAGAGGAAAAGTCTGAGTGGTATGCCTTCCGGTAGCAGTTCTAATGCTGCGAAGAAAGTAATGGATTGGTTTAGGAGAAAATCCTTTGGTATGTATAAAAATGGTCATCTTGATTGTTTTTCAAGTCACTAATACAAATAATATTTACAGCTAAAAATCAGGATACAACTGCTTCCGCAACATCCGCTGTTCCTAGTACTCAACTATTAGATACAACCCAACTCAGTGTTTCGGCTATTCAACGAAGCAAGACTAGTAAAAGTAGACGCTCAAAGAAACAACAGTCGGTTATTGATGCAAACAGTAGCAATGCTTCTTGCGCATCATCTGTTTCTACCGTAAATTCTGCCGCCAAAGTAGATACTAAGCTACGTGTTCACCACGGTGCTGTAGATAATTCTGCATTGACATCAAGACACCCATACGAAGTCTTCATAATTGTCAAGCAAACATTAGTAGGAATGGGTATAGAAACCAAGCGAGAAGGAGAATTCAAAGTCAGATGTGTACGGCGGAAACGGAAAACTAACGCACATATCTCTAAGGATGACAACAAACAGAGTTCTAAAGACAAAACGAAGGATAACATCGGCGTAACAGATATTAATGTAGAAGCTGACAAGAAAAAGCGAAAATATCCATCTAGTCCGTTTAAAACATTATTGCGGCGTGCTAGCTCTACTTCAGCTCATACCTCACCATCATTGGTGCCTCATAGTGGTAAATCAAGTGTCGCAAGCACGTCTCCTAGTCTCGTCGCTACTCAGATTAATGTTGATTCGCTATCTTTGTCGATTCCCTTGTCGGCAACCGCGAGTAGCAGTGGAGATGGTAGTCCTCAATCACCATCTCCACCGAATAGCCCACATTTGGATCCAGCAATGACTATAGTCGTCCCTGAGATGAACGTTTCTCCCAGCAATAATTCGAATATGATTATGCTTCCAGAGGTTATATATGGCGATTCAACAGTAGATTCGGGCGATGAGATACGTTTTTCGGTGGAGCTTTGCAGAATCTCGAACTTGCCTGGGTTGTATATTGTTGATATTAGAAGGTTGAAGGGTAATATTTGGAGTTATAAATTTTTGTATCATACTATCCTAGAAAAGCTTGACCTTGGAGGTAAAGGTTATTTAACTATCGGCACTAGTGGTGGATACATATGTGCCACGTAAAGTGTTTATTTGTGCTCTGATTTTTATTTCTCCGAGTCGGTTTATCTTCCAGCTAATTTATTGGTTGTCTAATAATTTGTCTTGTTTCTTCCCTTTTTTTTTTTTTAATTTGATTTTATTTTCTTCATGAATAATCTGTCTTTACTTCACGGTGTTAATTTTGCATCAGTGTAAAACTCATCATCTACATTTAGTAATGCTCACCAAAACCACGAAAATGACATTTAAGCAATAATCTCTGGTGATATTCAATAATTATAAAAATAAATATAATGAGATTCTAATATTTCCAACATGCACGATTTTATATAATAAATAAGTCTTTCACCCCCCAGTGCCTGCTACGGTATCCCGAAATTCTATTATACATTTTATTATCATATTAATATTATACCTTTTATTACGCACGAGTAGACTAATAAAACTAAGTTGTCGTTATTTCAAAGTGTTGTTATCTTAAATCCCTTTCAGTGAATGGGACCATTTAGAAAATAAATCATACTAGCCATCGGCTTGCATTAATTCCTCACTGTTAATTGTTTTTTTTAAAGCGAAAGGCTTTTTGGCTTGGCAAACTGTTGCAACACCAGTTCTAGATGCTCATTGAGTTCAACATATAGCGATATTAAATGAGGTCCCGTCTATATATTATTATTATTTTACTACGCTACACTCAGTTTAAAGAAAGGGCTGTCTCTACCCACGAGTGATAGGACTTTTAATTGGTTGTTTCTAGACTTGTGATAATGGTAGTATTTAAGCGATAAATACTTCTTTTCAAATGATACAAATTGATGCTATGGATGATAGTACAGTACGGTGCTTATTTGAATATCTCATGTTGTATTTAGGACGGCTTCATGTCAAAAAGAACAGTACAGAGTTTCTTGCTTTTAGCGTTTATTGAACAGAAACTTTTTTGCTCTAGTCTTTCTTTAACCTCGTGTTACTGTTACGTGTATAGCATTTAATTGTAAAAGATAAATAGTGTTAATAATATTGACGTACACAATTTTTAATTACTGGCTTGTGTAGCTATAGTCTTATTTAATTGTTTATTATCATATAGCGATGGTCATTTATGATCGCCATGTTCTGACTAAACCACATGTTCTGCTCCGTGATAAAAATGGCAAGCTTCGTCCCCCGTTAACGGCTCGTCATTTTATGATTCAGTTCGTTTTATTTTTCGCCTAGCACAAAGAAGGTCCACATTGAACCGAAATATATACAGATCAGCCCCATAATAATAATCATCCTTAGTTTATAATTAATTGGTATCACTAAACAAAAACTCTCTTAATTAACGTGTTTATTGTACAACTCGAAAAACGTGATACTGAGGCAGACACCATGGAGTAAAATTTCCTATATCCAACGACGTGACAATATGGAAGTGGGCGTGTGTATCAGAAAGCTTCTTAGGAATTCCTCTTCATACGGAGAACATTATCTCCGGATTAAAGCTGAAAGCTAAACTGTCGCTATTCTGACTTAATCTCAAAATGATTATTGGCTCAATTCCCATTCCACAAAATTCGAGCCGCGTTTCTGGCATATTGTGCATATTTTTTACTAAACCAAGGGGAATTCATCTAAAAGGCCTGTTTAGCAAGAAGATTTTGACTAAGCTCGATGGCGTTGCAAGCGATTTTCCTGTAAACTCGTCGAAGGCGTGTCATTTTGCTATAGAATAAACATTGGCATCTATCGCTAAGTTCATCTCATTGCGAGCTTTTTCAGCGGCGGAGACTATATCATAAACACGAGTATCTGTACCATACGACGTGGATTAGCAGTATGACATCCTTAAATTTAGAATCATCAGTAATTTATTTCGGAAATGTTCCCACGAATTGTAGTTTCAATACTGGCTATTATGCAAAGCACAAAGTCAAGATTGAATATAATAAAATGAATCTCGGCGAAAGTAAGGATTCGTTGCTCTCCTTACTAAGGCCGATTATTGTCTCTACTAATGAACGGATAAACCGTAAAGTTTATGTGACGAACAAAACTGAATGTGTGGTAACTGAACTATAGAATGTGGTGAAAATAACCACAAATATGATGCTGTAATATCTTCGCTTTCTGTTGCTCCCCTAAGCCATGAACCCGAAGCAGATTATATCACCTATATGAGTGTCCCACGTACTTTTAATGTGCTTACAAATGACTTTAGGATCTCAGTGGGTGCAACAGAAAATATATCCTGCCTAAATATTGAAATTGTACATTACATATTCTTTGTATTAATGTATGTTTCTTTATCAGTAGGGAGTGTCATCAATGTCTGAAGCCCAAGTCTATCGGTACGTTCTGTGACAAATCTCTAGAATTGCATGAACACTGTAAGTAGAAAACAGCGTCTGAATAGCATAACTTATACCAATATCATTACCGCAATTTATGCGCGCCGCCCCCTAGGTTCAAATTCACGGGCAAATTCATCATAATTCCTAACGTGACGCGATCTTCGGTTCTTCGCTTTCTGATACTTGAGAGTAAGGTTTACAGCATCCTATGACAAATTCGTTATGTAACATAAATAACTAATCTGAATGTTTCAACTCTGGAGATGTTGCATACTATACCTTAAAAACTATCAACAAACATCCACCAATGATACTACGATGGAAATGGTCCGGTATCCGTGATTTAACAACATTAAAGCGGCCTAATAAACTATAAAGAGACATTTCGAATTGAGTATAATGACTAAACAGCTATTATAAATATAATATATCTTACCTTCCAAATGCTGCAGACAAAACTTCGATACAATTTATGTTTACAAATTAAATGTTACCGAAATTGAACCACCTTGCAATAGTAATTTGTCAAACAACATCTGTTGTAACTTACAAGGAAGACATAGAGCTCCCACAATAAGTCGACCATAATCTCTTCTCTCAACTCTATTTATGAGATCTCGATCATTACGTGCTCGCTCATTAGCATTATCCCCATTCCCACCATCAATCGTTGCGACTGCATAGGGTTCTACTTGAGTCTGCCATGATACTTCCATCTTTCCAAAGAGCTGGAAATATAGTCTATTATATACATAGCTAGCGGTCGGCAATATGGCCAGCGTGACAGTCGGATGTGGTGGCAAAGAGATACGTAACTGATTCCATTTTAAGTAGAGGATAGGACTCAATAACATGTAATTATTCAAAGATGGTATTCTCGAACATATTAAAAATGCAGGTATGAGAGGGAGATTAAGCTGTCAAGGGGTCATTTCAAATCATTAGGACTTTAACGAAAGCGTAAACCTTCAAATACATCAATGATGAAAAAATTTAACTCACTATCATACGCCAGGACCACGGTCCACGCAATATTCGTCCACCTTCTTCTAGACCAACTACCGTAAGCAGTGCGTACGCACTATGAAAGAACCAGAATTGAGCGAACCATTAAACAAACGATACTTTTTCGAGATGAACAAATTTGTATGGTACCTAAAACTCACCCGTAATGAAACTGAGTAATTGCCACACCGAAAGTCACCCCAAGTACTGTAACGTATGGGATAGAGCTTTGAATAGTTGCATCAATAATAGATAACAATTGTAAAATTAAAGACTTGGTCTCGTTCAGTTGGTACGGTGTCTTGCATTGAGGGCATCGCACCTGAGAGGAAAAAAGAGATTTAGAGCACTTGCTATGCTTAAGTGAACAGTCTTGGGGCTATGTGCCAGAAATACTAACTTTTTTGAGAGCGGTGCCTTTTTGAGTCTCTGCGATCCAGTTTAGCAAACATTCCTCATGGCAGATTAGAGAGCATTTACATGGGCGTACCCACTTCCCAGTACTGTCGTCTTCCTCACCGAAACAGATCCAACATCTTTTGTCTGCTATTTCTTCAAGAGGTATCAGTCTTGATAAGGATACGTTTGATTCACGGTGAATAATTGATTCGCCAGTCCTAGCATTACTTTCGGCGACTTCCTCCTGTTGCGCAATAGATCCACCAGACAAGCTGGTGATTGCTGAAGTAGAGGACGCTGATATAGGATCTGCCTGAATTTGCGGTGATCCTGATACCACCGGAGAATATGACGACATGCCTATTACTATATGATTTGGGATTTTTGATCTTGGCGAGAGGGTTATTTATTGTTATTATTATGAGGCGCCAATTGTACAATTATCATGTGATTGACATAGTACACGATATAATAATAATAACGGCCAGCGTTTTAATCCGTAATATCGATTTGTGAGTTTTATATCAGATATTATTTAGTAAACAGATTCCCGTTCCAGAGAAAAAGTCCGTTTTATTGATGGTCCGTTATATCGATGGTCCATTATATCGACTTTCACCATGTATCGTCCACCAAATAATTGGTAGGTTATCATTTTGCTGAATCCAATAAATTATCCCCACGCTCTAAAAATTGCCGGATTTACTATTTGCTTGGTTACAGCTATGGCTAATATATGGCCAACTTTCTCTGATCCTTCATTTTTATCGTCAACTCCCGAAGCAAAAGAACGATTAAAGCTAACCTCGCGCTAATAACATCTGGGTTAGTAGGTTTGCCTGATCACGTTAGTATGTAGTGTCTGCGATAATAGTTCCGAGTTAGGTTGCAAAAGCCTGTTCCCAATTGCCAAAGTTTATTGGATAATTCTTTCAGTATTAGTAGATTTGGGATTTGTCTCCTGAGTTTGATACATTCTATACTTTATAACTATGACAAATCCATGGTGTGGCTTGGAAGAAGATGTCTTTGAACCCATTCATAACAAAGTGCACAGTTTAATAACTGGAATTAAGGAACATACGATGGACAGAGCAGCTAACATCTAGATATGATTTGGGTAGACTGCAACAAAACCAGGAAAAGTGTCCTTGGGACTGTGAGTACGGCCTATGGTATACTATCTTTATGGCATGTTGAATAAGCCGTGATCAGTTCAATGACTAGCTACGTCTGCGCTATGCAGCGAACCTACGATTACTATTATTGCATATTAAAAGTAGGGGGTCTAAAATTTGGCCCTGAAATTTGTTTTGTAATACATAGCATTAATAAGTTGTCGCATGTTGCTGTCATATGTTGTTGAAAAGAAGCAGTTCCGAACAGAGCATACCACATAATTTCAGTTGCGATCGTTACAAACTGTGAAAATGATAACATATATCGCATTGCTGTTGGTTCTCTTCTTACTAGGTATTGTTATTATCAAAATTACGTAGCCAAAGTTTAATAATATGTGGTCTACATCCTCGCGATTGTGTGGGATGCAAACTATGCACCCGTTTACTTCATGTCATGCTCATATGTAACGACCTATCCTTTTCTCTAGTGGCATACTATTATCGCGATCGAATATTGCCGAAAATACCATATTTTAAGAACCGATATCAGCGCGTTCCGGCTTACTTTTCTACTTCATCTTTCCAACAAGATATCGATGATGGACTTACTTCAGAAGCGTTTGACTTACAACAGAATGTTGAGGATGGTGACTCTCGTGCCGGGTTGGAGAATTCTGAGGAAATAAAACGCATTATGGAGGAGGAAGGCGTAAACTTTGACCAAGCAAGATTAATCAGACAACAAAGGAAGTTTAAGTCAAGCAATATTGACCCATTAACGGGAATTCCAAAGGACCCAAAATTTGTGTCCTTCTAATGAACTCGGGCTCTTCATTAGCGAAGATGAAGATAAATGGCAGACATTTGTTTTTATCAAATTGCTTGTTTGTTTGCAAACATTGATATTAGTAAACAATAGATGATGTTTGCGCAAAGGGCTCTCATTCAATTGTTAACATACATTATATATTATCATAATTTGTCTATATTTTGTACTATTTAACGTGCTTCTATCTACATTTGTTATAATGGACGAACAACATCAATGGTTCATTAATATACATATTGTACTAATAACTTTCATCACGAAACGATGACAAGAGTGTACAGAACCGTCATGCGGTCTGAAGAGTAAAAATAAGTTGTTTATGGAGGTATGGTGGAAAATCTTGGATTTTACACATGACATATCTCTGATAATTGATGGCAAGTTGACAGAATTGTGCAGACGAGTTTCTGTAGAAATATCACCAATTCAGATGTTATTATAACAAGTTTTTAAAGAATCTGATCTCAAAGATCAAAAATGCTCAACTTTAAACTTTTTACACTTAAATGATATCGAACATAAGCACTTGATAAGCGTCATTCAGCCGTGCATTACACACTTGTAATGTCAATCCAGTAATATCTTTAATTAGCGTGTAGTCTCGGTGCGGACTAAGTATGGAGCGTACTATGAATATGTACAATTGTGAGGGTGGATGATTGTCTCGCGTTCATTCTGCATTACTGTGAACATTAGCTAGCGTTAAAGACTTGTTTGTCTCCCACGCACGTTCGTATTTATTTAACCATGTACGTTGTTTTTGCTGCGGAGGTAAAATTAATTATAATAATGTAAAAACTATGCATCAGTCCTCATTCTCATTTGGTAGATTCAATAAGATGACTTACGTTTAGATTAAACTTCGGCACATTAGGAAAGTGAACATCAAATAATCGTTACAGGAACATTAGTCTTTATGTGCAAAAAGATTATTGATGGTAAGTATGGACAAGACAAATTATTGGTTTGTGGATGTCGAGTCCCACTTAATGGACAGTCTATCCGTTAGAATAATGGTCTACAAGTATTTGAGTAGAATGCTATCAAAACTTTCATGTAGTGTTCAAAGAATTATTTTGACCAATAATCATAAGTGACCCACACAATACTCTTGAATAAGAGAAATCAATGTTGACAAATTTCTAGATATTGCAAAAACCAAAGGTTTATTCGTCGAGTCTAATGTTCGGTATTTCTATTATTCCTGATTCTCATTCGAGAACATTGATTATTGACGAAATCCACCAACAAATTATCCCGACACAGCAGACCACATTTGGATTCAGAGTGTGAAGCAAAGTTTATGGATGCAATAAAGTAATGCTATAGATTGGTTTTTGACAGAACTCGAAGGAGAATCTGGGCTTTGTAATTTGCTCTTACAAAAATTAAAAATGAACAAGTGAACTGACATTGGTGACAGACTATTTAGATCACATAACAATGGGGCAGACTGCAAACATTTGAATAGGTGAGAGGTGACTGAAAAATCAACCAAACGTTTTGCTTTGGTATTAGTAACACAGCTGTAGGTCAGACATAAATTATCTTAGATCTGTCATGGCGAATATGGCTGAAGTTTTAATACAGATGTTCACTAACAATTAATATAATATTGTGTCTATATAAAAATATAAGTATGAAACATCAAATCTACCATGGAACCAACATTCTAAAAGGAGAAAAAATTGCAGTAAATTAGTGTTGTTTTTATTACAACAAACACAAATTCCTGTGTATTAATCATACTCTGCATACTGTTACGGTCGG
This sequence comes from Paraglomus brasilianum, assembly GCA_910592345.1. Classification (NCBI taxonomy): domain Eukaryota; kingdom Fungi; phylum Glomeromycota; class Glomeromycetes; order Paraglomerales; family Paraglomeraceae; genus Paraglomus; species Paraglomus brasilianum. The sequence goes on from CAJVPI010000188.1 coordinate 20,579, forward strand.
ATGGTCTGGGGTTTGGGGGCGATTAATTTTTCGCGTAAGGGTGTCTTCCGACCGGGGGATGTTACCAGATTTAGCTTCGTGCTACCGCCCTTATTACGGTAGTTGCTCAATTAAGACTGAAGCTCGTATTATAATTACTGTACTAGTATAGGGAGTTAGGAAGCGCGCGTTTTTAGTTATTAAATTAGGTCACTTGTAAGCTACACAAAACGGTGTTCAGTTTTTTTTTAAGAAAACTGTTACTTTTCAAATCCCTAAAACTCGAAGTTTAAGTTGATTAAAAATTTCTCTAAACCCTCTAATATAAAGCCTTAGGGTTTGAAAGTTGGGTATTATCTATGTTTATACTCTTTTATTATTACGTTAACGGTATAAAAACTTGTCACAATTATGCTGTGGTATTATTATTTCGGGCTATAGATATCCTGCACCACACCTTACTATGGGGTCAGACACGTGACTTGAACACAATATGTATGTCTGGACTTTTACGGACGTGTCTTAACTTTATCGAGCAGAACTAAAACAAAAGAAAGACTTTGAAGAGGTGCAAACTCCGAACTTGGATTGACGTGACAAGAAGAGCAAATTCTGGACAACTGGAAAGTATTATTTTTGGATAGTCTAACAAGGATGAGCTCTTAGCCCAATACTTCCTTTATTTAAATATTTTAAAAGACTTTCTAAAGTATTGTCTGTTAAGAGTTGGGCTATGTCAGTAAAGAATTTTAAAAAGGATTGTGCACGAGTCAAGGTCGAATATCTGCAGGTAATCAGATAAATCAGCTTTCAACCGGAGATGGAACTATATACAATTTCGGGGAAACGTCAAGAAGCAGATGGCGAAAAAATAATAATGAATATCTACATACACAGACAAAAACTTTCCTCAAGAAAACGAAGAGAAAGCAACAGCTATGAGACAAGTCAGTGATCTTAATGAAGAACAGGTCTCAAAAAAGCGGCATTGCGAAGACAATAAATTTACGGCGAGACAATAGACAAGGGTGCCGACCTGACAATTCTAGGATTTCAATGCATCAGTGAGGAAAAATATGTTAGCTTTTCTTTCTCAAATATGCAATTCACTTATGCGCACTTGTTACGCTGTTGATTTCTATACGATGAACCTTGTCAGTGAAGGAATATAAAGCATGCCATTGGTCGAGTGAAAATTCTTGCGTCGTTGAAAGATCTGTCTAACAATTAGAGCGTTCTTTTGTGACTTATTTTGAAAACCGACTTCATTGACAGTCAAAAAACAGACTTTCAAACGTAACACACTCTACTCCTCAATTCGAGCAGCTTGTTACCTAAAATGAACCGCAGTTATTTTAATTGAATTGGCCGAGAGAAAGTCTTCTCTTTTATCGTTTGTATCACTTTTATTTTATTTTGCTGACAGGTATTGGTATAGGATATCGAAAATTTTATCTTTTTGTTTTTTTGTGCTGCATTTGTGGTATTCAAGATGAAGCAGTACGCGAATAAATTAATTACGTTCTCAATGAAGACGAAATTATCGGCAAAGGCCTAATGGCACACTGAGCATGGTATTCGATGGAATTAAGAGATTGAATAAAGGTGGAAAAATATTTAAAGATTACTTGTGATAACAGAATAAAAACAACGCGACCATTTGATTTTATTCATATTTGGTAATTTGTGGTTACTATGAAAGCGTCAAACTTAATTTTATGATACCTGGACATACAAGTGTGATGGTATTTTTGGATTGATTAAAATGTAAAAGACTATAGAAAAACAACAGTAGATTGGGTAGAACATATTGTTGAGGTTGTGAAAAATCGTGTACAGCTGGATTAAACAAAGCCCAGTGTTATGACAATGGGAAAAGGCTTTCAATACTTTGACCTTAACTCTGTGTTGGGGATTTTCTTTAAAAAATTAAATGGTTTGCAAAAATACCAGCATTTTCTATTTGAAGCAGCTCAACCTGGAGTTGTCAAAGCTCAGATGGTTGCTAATGGTGCTAATACAAAAATTAATTTAGAAAAGCAAGTGTCTTCGAAATGACCAAAGAAATAAAAAACTTTCCATCCTAGTGTTAGCCCCTCCTTTGGATTACAAAAGGCAAGAATGTCTTTATCATAATATTCGCCCATTTGTTAGAGATGAATTCAAAGATATTATTTGCCCACGGCCAATGTTTACAGGTAATGAATAGAATGTTTAGAGTAACTTACCACTATTACTATGAATTTATCACTTGTTAATTTGTTCCTGCTGTCATTAAGTTTAGTAAATTACAAGCATTGCTCGCTTTTTCTGCTTTAATTTTTAAAGTTTAATAATAAAATAATTAAAATAATTATATACTTAATTTTGATGTAAGTATATTTAAAAAATAATAAACAAAAAAAATGACAAACAATATGACAAACAATAACCAAGAAATAAACAATGCTAAATATCTAATTTGAAATAAAACTGCTTTAGGCAAATCCAGCCCAACAGTGAAGAGAAAAAGGCAAAATACAAGAAATCTCATACCCAGCCAAAATTGGTAGTTTTAAATATACCCAAAGCTGGATTTGATAATATTACCTTAAAACTAATGAAATGCTGTTAAAAAAAGAAAGAACTCACCAACAGACTAGCCATGATTATGAAAAAGAGAAGACTGAAGAACCAAATAAGCTGCGAAGCCCAGTAAGCATATTAAGAATCTGATATAGAATTCAGGATTAAAATCGAGCTGGGGGTTTAATTTTGCTATCAAAATTTCTGGTATCAAAATTGGGTTAGAAAAAAGCGTAGGATACCAAGAATTAAACCGTCATATATATAGCCTTTCTAGCCCAATTTTAATTCCATCTAATATAACAAAAATGTATATCATATTGCTTGCCTTAGAAACGAACATAGAGTACCGAGGACCAGCGAGTCTTTGCAAACCAAATACGCATATCATTTTTTCATGTTATCCTAGAATTAATTCTAAAGCTGATTCATAGATGCTAGCATTATAATTACCAAAAATTTTGGTACCCACTATATACTAATTGTTCGCAGATCTCTTGTTTTACAGCATAGTTGTGCGCTTCAGGGTTTGTCTTACCCAAATAAGAGTTAGCACTTCTCGAATCACTAAAATTTACTCGAGAATGAAATCAAAAGCGAAAAATTCAAACCAACAAAATTCGCAAACCAACAAACAGGATTGGTATCTGTATATGCGTCACATTCGTGAAATGATATGGTACACATTTCTTTATAAAACTTTAAATCAGCAGAAGCAAACTCGTGTCCTCCCCAATAAGGATTCTTCGATATCCAGACTAATATTTTTCCAAGAAAACCTGGAGTACCTCCTGCCTTTAATCCTCTGACATCAATATCATTACATATGTATTATATAATATTAGCCCAATCCTCCCGACAACAGAACAAAGCGACGTAATTAAATAAGAAATCAATATACTACGTCTTGCCAAAGAAGCTTAACAAGGTCTTCTGTCCCATACTACCGTTATGCTTTCTCTTGGTAGATTTCGGGCCACTAGCGTTGTTCTCAGATAAATTACAAGCTCTGTTCATTTTAGAAGATGTTACGTCTCGTACAACTGTCTTGTCCTCAGAGCATGCTTCCCATTCCACAACATCCTCGGTTACTGATTATAATCATATTAGCTACGTCATATTATTTTCGAAGCCACAACTTTTATTACGCTCACCTAAAAAACCTCGGGCATCCTTGTACACCTTCGTACCAGTCTTCCTATTCTTCATTAATTTCTTTTCCATTGGCTGCGGTTTACTTGCTGGAACGTTATTAGAAATTTCAACTGTAGGATTCGGTTTACTTACTGGAACGTTATTAGAAATTTCAACTGTAGGATTCGGTTTACTTGCTGGAACGTTATTAGAAATTTCAACTGTAGGATTCGGTTTACTTGCTGGAACGTTATTAGAGATTTCAACTGTAGGATTCGGTTTACTTGCTGGAACGTTATTAGAAATTTCAACTGTAGGGTTCGGTTCTTTCGTCATAACCTTCATCAAAAACTCAGGCTTCCGTGGTGGTATTATGGCAGGTCGGGGAACATCCGCAACGATAGCATTCCTATTTCTTATGACGTTAAAACTGTTGTCATGCATAGATAAAAAAATAAATTATTTTTTGATTTTTGAATTAAAATATGGCAGAATCGATTGATGTTCTACTAGCCCAATCTTTACTTTCTCGGCTCACTCGTTTCTTCTTGAATTGCATGATCTACCACGGCAAGTTCCAATGAATCCTGTTTGAATGAAGGTAGTTAACAAATGGTCCAAAGTGTACGAACGTAAGTATAAGCATACGACCTTTGGTTTATTATATCCTACGCTATAAACATGAACGCTGGTCAATTTCGCAAATTTCATTTTAACATCTTCAAAATTTACATGCACCATCAGATATGTAATCAACTTGTTAAAATGCGCAAAATGGTGACCACATACTCTCAAGGTCCTCCTGTGATACTAAAGTGACAATTCGTTGTTCGTCCGTCAGTATTCCACATACACAATATGTAATATGGACACATTTTCCAGTATTATCGCATAATGACTTGAATTCAGAAAGCAGCCTATAAAATACTGGTAAGCGCAGCCAAGTTTAAGTATGCAGAAACATAAAAATAACATGCGAAGACTTACTGCTTAGCCAGGTTGACATGGATACCGAAGTGGCGACTAATCCATTTGTATGTTATCTAGCAAATTACAGACGCGTTAGAATGCGTTTCCCTTACACTGATTCCAACGGCTGAGACTTACGAGACGTTTTTCATCGTTAATCAAAGTATTAAGAATGTTTAATTGTTCTGTCATTGTCATCAGTCGTAACGATCCCGGAAAAGTTTAGTCAATCAAACAAGGTAGGTAACAAAACAATTAATTAGAATGTAGTGGGGCAAGCGCGTTCCATTCATTTCTATTCTTATTATGTTCTTTTCGCAGTTAGGTAGGTCACATGCACTCTTGTGACGTCACATCACTGAGATATTTGTGGTCATGCGCGATATGCTAATATTAATATTGAGCAAGAAATAAGTTTTGGCAGATTGAAGTTATACAAGTATGGCTAAGGTAAGCATAACTTTCCGGTAGAATTGTATGCACAGTATCAAAGCTCATTTCATGAACCCCTAATAGGTATTTGATCGAAAAGCTGACGAGAAATTAGTTTTTGAGACAAGTGAAGATGTAAAAGTGTAAGTAGCAGTTGCCTTTTTACAAGTGTCTGATTAGTATCCCGAGCTGGATCGGCTTCATTCACGCATTTGAACCTTGTTCCTACTATAGTGTACCTACTTTCGACTCTATTGGGCTGAAAGAAGATTTACTTCGAGGAATATACGCTTACAGTAAGCTGCAAATGTCTTCTTCGAGATGATTGAAGAAGCTTTTTTAATCCATCGCATTCTGATCTAGATTTTGAGAAGCCATCAGCTATCCAGCAGAGAGCTATAGTCCCTATTATAAAAGGCCGTGATGTTATTGCTCAGGCGCAGTCTGGAACGGGTAAGACTGCTACTTTCTCTATTTCGATCCTCCAATGTATTGATACAACTGTGCGGGAGACACAAGCTCTTGTTTTATCGCCTACAAGGGAACTGGCAACTCAGATACAAAGTGTGATCCTGGCTCTTGGAGATTACATGAACGTTCAATGTCATGCATGTATTGGTGGGACGAGCATTGGTGAAGATATTCGTAAGCTCGATCACGGCGTTCATGTAGTATCAGGGACGCCGGGACGCGTATTTGATATGATTCGACGCCGCAATTTGCGTACTCGTAACATAAAAATGCTAGTGCTGGATGAAGCTGATGAGTTACTGAACCGAGGTTTCAAGGACCAAATCTATGATGTATACCGATATCTCCCGCCAAATACCCAAGTAGTGCTACTGAGCGCTACATTGCCATATGACGTGCTTGAAATGACCACTAAGTTCATGACTGAGCCAATCCGTATTCTCGTTAAGCGTGATGAATTGACGTTGGAAGGGATCAAGCAATTCTTTGTGGCCGTGGAGAGAGAAGAATGGAAATTCGACACGTTATGTGATTTATATGATACATTAACAATCACTCAAGCTGTCATATTCTGCAACACAAGACGGAAGGTGCATTAAAGTTTAAAAGTCTATATTGATTGTTATTTGAAATGCTTGTGCTAACGTGTACACCGACAGGTTGATTGGTTGACGGAGAAGATGCGAGAAGCGAATTTTACAGTCTCTTCAATGCATGGTGATATGCCACAAAAGGAACGTGATGCTATAATGCAGGAATTCCGCCAAGGGGCAAGGTGACTTATGTCAATTACTGTCATATTGGCTTGGCTCATGCTTCTAGTGCTTTATACGATTTCGTAACTGGTTTCTGTTGTTCTTTGAATAGTCGCGTGTTAATTACCACAGACGTTTGGGCGCGCGGAATCGATGTCCAGCAAGTATCTCTAGTGTAAGGACAATAATCCTGTTTAGGCTTTATATGTATGTTTATATTTGGTCTTGAATGCTATTAACGGTTTCATTTATAATGCAGAATAAATTACGATTTACCCGCCAACCGCGAATTATATATTCATCGTATTGGTAGGTCTGGACGTTTCGGACGAAAAGGTATGAATACCAAATCGAAGCAATAGAGAATTTTTGTTATACTGTGAAGTGAAGGGGTCACATTCTAATATCTGACTAAACTGCGCTACTTTGTAATTTAGGCGTCGCCATTAACTTTGTGACATCGGAAGACGTTCGTATACTTCGTGATATTGAACAATACTATAGCACCCAAATTGACGAGATGCCGATGAACGTATCCGATCTGCTTTAAATAAATTGCTTCATACTGAAATAGTAGTATCTACTTCGTTGCGAGAACATCAAGGATAAGGCAATTTCACTTTTGGTCGTTCGTGGTTGGGTTAGTATCCAACACTGTTTAATACCGGATTTTCCTGTACTGACAATAGAGTCGGTCTTCCGACTTGAAAAGAAATAATAATAAGAAACACACCGTAAGTAGTTAAAACTTACAATGGTTAGAAGCTGTTATTACAAATATGGATATATTAGTTTCTTATAGTTACTTCATTACCTGAAGTACTAATTCGGTTGTAATTAATCAGTAAATTCCTTGCACGCCCAGTCAATAAACGGATGACTATCGAGAGTAGATAACGTACCTTCAACACGCAAAAAAAAAGTCGCATCACAGAGCGACCACACGTGGACGAGATCGAATACAAAGCTTCGATTTTCCCGAAGAGCCTAATATTCAGTACTTGTCAATAGATATACCAGAATGATAATAATACCAATTCGCATCATATAAGGAATTGCTTTGGCTACAGTGCGTCTCAAAAAATAATAAAATGGTGGTGACAAAAAATTATGTTTTTCCACAACTACATAACATAATTAGATAAATTTAGGCTCATTTGAAAAGGTTATGAGTTGCTTTATTAATGAAAATTTTAATATGTGCTTCTATTGCGTTGTGTTGTAAAATTAGTTCACATCTCCGTTTCATTTCTTGAATTTTTCCCACTCAGCATAAATTGCTTCAATTGTTCTTATAGAAACTAGCAATAATAAAAAGAAAAAAAAAAACGCTCAACAATTTTTTTTTTTTTGAGACACTGTAATTTGTAATTTAACGTCTAACTCCTACTAATACTAATCGGACTGTAGGGTAACATAACGACTTCCGTGAGTACGACACTATTTACTTCATCGCACAAAATATCGATTAGTTATTGTATACCGTGCTATTAAACAACAAAATGTACTTCATCGCCAGGTGACTGCTTCGCTGCCTCAGTCGATGAAGTAGTTACAATAAGTAGTGTAATAATATTTTCCCGTCTAGACCATCACTACGCCGGCGCAAAACTTCTCAAAGAAAGATAATTACAGGTTCTGCACGTAGTACCTATAGTTATGAACCGTCGAAAAAAGATGTCTCAAACCATCCAATTTGGTAAATCCAAACGAGAACGTATCAGAGTTGGCAACCGCGTCAAGACATTTTGATAACAGCTATCGAGACTTGTCTCGCTCCGTAGAAGATTGCTATTATGGACAAACGCGTTATAAACAATATACATAGACCCCAACCTATAGGCTATCGGTCTAATCTCGCCGATAGAAATAGTAGTAGAATCGATTAAATAGCAGTCGACATGAGTTGCAAACCCTGTTTAAAAATCACTAACTTGTCGAATTATATTTAGCAGGCCAAGGCTCGGATGGCTAAATTTCAAGGTCAATATACAAACTACTTTATTGACTCGATAAACAACAGATCTCATAGAAAAGATTGCGACTGAAGACTGAAAAAACATTCTGCTCCTTTGAGATTCCATAACAAGAGGCCGGCGATGCTGCATTAGACTGTATGTATAATGTAATGGTAACGGCGCATTTAGAATGTTTTAAATTTAAAATGTTGCCTAATCATAATGTGTTTCCTAATGTGTTTGCACATTTAAATTTATGGGTAAAAAGAGATATCAAGATTAAGGAAGATGTCCTATAACCCTTGCAATCACATTGCTGACCGATTCAATATTTTAATTAGTACAGTACATAATAAGATGGTATCCCCCTCCCCTTTGCCAAAACTATAAGTACATCAAGTTTTACCTTAAGTCGCAAAGATTTTTGACTAATTTGATTATACAGAACATATTAATATGAAATCATAATAATAATACCGCCACTTAGTATAATAATAATGGACAATAGAGATTTTCGAAAATAAAATAATTCGTGTAACGAAAATAGTTACCAAAAAGCGGCATTTCTCTTCATCATGTTGAGAGTAAAAGCTGATCGTAACCGTACTTATGTCTAGTTGGTGACATGAAAAATTCGGGTCGTGGCTGACTATGCTATCTAATAGTCTCGACTTAAACTCCATTGTAAAAGTAATGTGGAAAAGTATGCCACCAAGATAACGGTAAATTAAAACAATGCTGTAATAATAAATTTGTAACAGAAAAAATGGGGATAGAATTTCATATTAAAATTTATTTGTTAGTAAAGTATCTAACAAAGATATAAGCATCAATCCGTTAGTTTGATCGAAAAGTAAAACGACATAATAACAAAGAAGTAAGCCTAACGCTAAGAGGAGAACGCTAGTGGTTGTGAATTAAGACCACCGTATCTAATCAAAATCGAATACATCAGAACGTTTATTCGAATGCTGAATAGATTCCAAGTTTAAGTCTGATGCCCTTCGAGCATGTCTTCCGCCTTGTGGCTGCTCTGCCTGCTTTCAGGGAAAAGCAATTTCTTAAGTATAAATAGGCATTAAATAATTGCACTGCTGGAATAACAAAATTATATTCTGTTAATCAAATATCTACATGTTTGTTCCAACCGGCTATAGGACTTAGGAGCTTCAATACCGTAGACAAGTTTTTTTACACAAAACCCCTAGAAAGCGATTGCTCCGCATCCGATACCATATGACTATGCGTTACGGGATTTAGAGTACATAACAAATGGAGTGCGTGTGCCACTATAAGATCAACATATGTTTGGAGTAAGACGATCGTACAAATAACTGAAAATACTTTTCATATTGTCATATTGCTATTCTTCTTCTTCAAGATGGGAGATAGGTATCTGATTATTGGCGGGGACGGCTTCCTTGGTCGCTGGATAATCGAACTGCTTCTCCGTCGTGATGAGCCGAATATATTTGTATTTGACCTCCGAAGTCACTTTGACGACGTTAAATACTTTATAGGTGATCTCACCAAGTATGAAGATATTAATAATGCAATAAAGCGGGGGCGGATATCCATAGTCATCAATACTGTATCGCCTCTAACGGGTCTTGGCGATGATATTTATTGGAAAGTGAATGTTGATGGAACTAAAAATGTGATTAGAGCTTGCATTGAGAATGGAGTGCAAAAGTTGATTCATACTAGCAGCGCTAGTGTACTATTTGATGGAGTTAGCGATTTGGTAAATGCTGATGAGACAACACCTTATCCAGAAAAATATGCGGATGCATATAATGAGACTAAGGTATAGTCTTTGTACATAGTGTCTCTTTCTTCGTATTCAGGCTGATGATTCGACATCTATGCTAGGCTAAAGCAGAGGCTCTTGTTCTTGAAGCGAATGGAAAAAACAATCTTTTGACCTGCGCTCTTCGTCCTTCTGCTATATTCGGGTAAGACATCAAGAAATCGTTTATATTCAATATAACAAGCAAATGTATTTAATATTTTGTTGTATCGACTGTTGGTACTTTATAGTCCTAAGGACAGAACCTTAATACCTGGTATAATTGCCGTAGTAAAAAGAGGGCAAACTAAGTTTCAAATTGGAGATAATTCTAACCTGTTTGACTATTCATACGTGGAGAATGTGGCATATGCACACATTCTCGCTGCTGACAAGATGGCGCCTGACAATAAAATTGGCGGAGAGGTAGGAATTTGTAGTGAGGTGTAAACACACATCCGTTATTTAGTAGTTAACATTATTGGCTTGTTCCCATATTAGGCCTTTCTAATAACTAATGGAGCCCCGGTCCCATTCTGGGATTTCCTTAGATTTACATGGGCGCAGTTTAAGCATTACCCTCCATTTGTTATTAAAATGCCGAGATCGGTTGGGCTGACTCTTGCGAGCTTAGCTGAATGGTCTAGCTACCTACAAGGGAAAGAGCCAGGATTTACCAGGTTTAGAGTGAAGTTCTCTTGCGCAAACAGATACTTTAATATAACCAAGGCCAAAACTATTTTGGGATATGAACCGATAATTGGTCTGGAAGAAGGGCTGAGGAGATCTTGTCAGGTAGTAACAAATGTCTTGTTTGTCAGACTATCGTTGTCAAGCCTGTACTAATCAAACTTGTTATAATCGCGAAATACCAAATACAGTATTTTATAGAAGAGCTAAATCAAGGACGACTTGATTTTAAATGATGCTATGTGTGACATTTATATTATGTGATGTTGTAGAACATAAGCGACACGCCGTATAAGCTGAATTTTTCAGAGCGATAATGCGCTGTGTTAGTAACGATTATGTACTGAGCTAACTACATAGTAATATTGGTATCGTTCCGCAAAAATCGTATTCACTTCCGGTGCGTAGTAAATCGTTAGACAACTTCATCGATATGACAATTCGATAGTTATTATTAATATAACTTTGTATAATACCTCCTGATGAGGTTTGCAGTAGCGTGTCTAACAATTGCAATAAAAGGTCAGACGGTGTGCCACACATACAAGCTATTAGAAAACGAAATTAGGGCCTGACATATTGTAATCAAGAATTACTAGCAGCGGAACCACTATCAGACGTGGGCTGGAAGCCCTAACAACAGCAGGTACCAAATATTTAAGAGAAAGCTCTCAGATTAAGGTTGACATAGGGCTTGATCTCAAGGCCGGAAACTAACACTGCAAGGTTGTTATACATTTCAACTATCGACTAAGCTTAAAAATCTTAAGGCAACAAATATCCGACTTCTACTGAAAGCTTGTGACAGATGTTTAAGAATTAGACCTCGATTGTCTATCTTGTTCGATTTGCTTCGCTTAGCAGGACTAATAAGACCCTGGAATGGATTGCTTAAACATCAACGGAGCATTGTTATTAAAGCATTCCCTCTTCAATATTGACTCAGCGAGCAATCGTTGTGCATAGTGCGCGCCATTTTTATGGTGAAATAAGAATCACTATTCATCGCGAGTTTTATTTTAAATTTGTGTTACTGTTAACTAGTACTAGTACGTAATACCTATACTTTACTGTAAATAGCCGAATTTTTTTTTCGAACATCAGACTTTTCGAATCGCATCAAATGCCCGAATCTAATGTATCGCAATCTGGCTCACGACGGCATATACCATTACGATATCGCTTGAGCAGCCTAACTGACAACCAGATAAGGACATTAAATAGGCGAACAGCCCGAATAGAAGATCTCGGTGGAGAACCGTGGTTCAGGCATCTTAAGGTTGGGTCGCTTGTGCTCTGCGCAGGTGAGCTAATGATAACATGGATCAACGACACAGCATGCATTTGAGGCGAATTAGCTTTTCATATGAATTCTTCGTGCTGAAGGCATTACAGTGTATATGGTTCTCTATCATGACTGGAATCAGGATGACCACGTTTTCATGCCGGTATGTCCTTTTAACGACAGTCTTTCTATTAACAAAAATCGTCTTTATATTACTATGGATCATGACTAAATGCGTAAAATATTACCGCCAGATACGCCGTTGGGTTGACAAGCGAAAACAATCATTTTGGTCACTTAGCAATGAAGAGAAACAAGAATTAAGGGAACAAGGAAAAAATATAGACTAAGCAACGTAATGCGTATCCATGACTCATAATCCTCAGTGTTAATTTTGTATACGATCGTAATAAATATTATTGTGAACGACAGGGTCATTTCAATGATAATATTAAGTTAGAAGTCTTGCACTGTCCCCAAGGAGATATCCAATGAGACATTTATCTAGCATCAGTTCGTAATTTACCCATGAATGTATTTCCACTAGGAGATAAACAATGGGTTATTTCCGATAATCTCGTCAGAAAAGGAAATTCACATGTATACTTACTAAATAATACCGTCCCGTCTCTTCCAGCACAACGCATTATTTCTCCAACACCTGCAGACAAAAGAAACATGGTTATTCTGCTATCATTCGAGCAAATCTTCATCTCCGGTATATTTTCCGTTCACATACCTCCAGGATGAAACTTCAAGTACGGCGTAATATTATACACCTTACCACCTAACACAGTCCACGCATCAGCCTTTGTCCGATGACGCTGCACTTCTTCCATAGTAATCTTCTTCATTCCTCTTGCACCCTCCGTAAGGTCCACTCCCGAAGACTTCAACCTGGCCCAATCTAAAGCAGAGTGGCCAGGCTCAAGAGCAACTTTTCGTCTTTGCTTAGTCGCCTTTTGAAGTGGTGTCAGCGGACTACGAATGCGTTGAGGACTACCAAGGAGGGGAAACTGAGTAGGAGCTTTGGAGGTAACAAAAGACGGTTGGCGAATCGTACGTCTACATGTAAGAAGGCTTGTGAAAAGAGAAGACACTTACGATTGTCAGAAGAACCTGAGTGGTCATCAGGTGTTATTATTGAGACATTGGGTATTATTTCTTTTGAGGATTGCTCATCATCGTTTTGTTTTTGTTTCGCCGAACCATCATCCCCTGTTTCCTCTCTCAGACCCAAAGCAGTTATCAATCTTGATGCAGCGTTAAACATAATTTTGTTCAACTGTCCCGAAATGCTAAAGGAACCAAACAGACCTGTTGACCCATGCGGCTGGATGTACGGAATAATAACAATTCGTATTAACGGGTACGTTAATTAACTTGTGCAACGGGGAAATTAAAATTAATTAAAAATTTATTCGGCATATATCAATATCACTTTCTTTTCCTTCATCCATTATCGCCCTTCCATTATTCCCGTCCTCCCATCAATACTGTCTCCGGACTTCCTTCGTTCTCCCCTCCCCTTCCCTCCCCATAGTCTGAAGTTCTTTGGAACTTCCTTTCCTTTAAATTTTACCCTCAATACCTCATAGAAAAATGAAGCTATTCGGAATAGATGCGATTTTCATTATTGGGTTGCTGGCAATAAATTCTATTACTTATGCGCATAAGCAATCTGAAGACGTCATTCGGATCCGCATGGTTCCTCGCGTGCCAGTCTATAGTACTGGGACGAGTCAACTTGCTGACTCAGCGAGACATAAGATCCGTATGAATAAATGTAAGTCTAAAGCAAAGGTGACCAAAAATCACGAGCGTGCGAACGAATTCTTTGTGAAGGCCATGTTTAGAAGAGGATTGCCCAAAGGTATGTTTGAGAAAACGTTCCATTAAGCACAGAAATTCTGATTGAATTCGTTTATCTACCTTAATTAATACTTGCAACATAATCTCTCTTAGATTCTGTCCCATTTGCTGCCGTGTCAAATCCGAGCATTTACACAACAGGAGTTGTCAACCTTTATAATGATAACGAGGTAACGAAATATGAGCTGGTTTTGGGTTGTTACTCTAAATTGTTGTGAATGTACTATAATGCGACTGATTGTCGCTGTTTTGCTTTCAATTTGAATGCTTTGCCGTTCATGTTATTCAGTGGGTTGGTCAAATTGATCTTGGTACACCCGGTCAATCGTTTCTCGTGAACTTTGATACGGGGTCAGCAGATCTTTGGGTTCCATCCGTCGCATGCGGAGAAATATGCAAGGCGCACAGTCGATACAACTCATTCAAGAGCTCGACTTTTCGCTATGTCGGAAGCCGCTTTCAAATTAGGTACGCAGATGGAAGTACATCCCAAGGAAATAACAATAAGGATACTTTGACTATCGGTAACCTCAAAATTCCTTCACAAGACTTTGCTTCCGTTCGAACCACGAGCGCGGCGTTGTCCGAGGATCTTATTGATGGTATATTTGGACTTGGTGAGTCTATAGAAGCATTCTACGAATTTTACTCAGCTTATTAATAGAACAACGTATCTGGTAATGAATGACTCATTCTATTGCATCTACTATAGGATACGATGCACTTTCAATGGTTCAAGGAACAGTAACACCCTTCACCAACATGATCAGGAACAAGCTAATTCCGAGAGCTATTTTCTCAATCCAACTCCGCCCAGCGCGCCTCGGCTCGCGTTTAGGTGGAATAATCATATTTGGCGGCATTGACCCGAATCTTTATTTAGGGAATATCGTATACACTCCTGTGACCAAAAAACTCTTCTGGCAAATCGCAATTGATTCTATTAATTTAGCCGGCAAGTCGCTTGGAGGAGTAAAACAACAAGTGATTGTCGATTCCGGGGCTACCATGCTTATTGTCGGCACTCAAGTTGCTCAAGCCATTCATTCCAAATTGGGTGGAAATTTTGACCCCAAATCAGGATATTGGACACTTCCTTGTGATGCCGTGAGAAATCAGAATAACAAACTGGTCATCAAAATTGGAGGAGCCTCATTCAGTATCAATCGTGAGTACTTAATCCGTATGTATAATAATAATCAAAAAATTATATTACTTATCTAATTCGTGGATTTACTAGCTTCTGACTTGGTGAGGGAGAAAATCCGAGGTAACACCTGTTATTCGGCCATTACCGGTACAGGCCAAGCTGTAAGTACAACATTAGTCGGACTACGGTTGGTTGTCAGACTATTTAACAAAGAGTAATCTGATGTTATTTTATTTTCACTAGACTTGGGTTCTTGGTGGCACATTCTTGAAGAATGTATACGTAAGTCTATCGACATGCAATGTTTTCTAAATTATTGGATCCGTTGACGCCTACTAATTTGTCATTACTTGTTCTAGGTGGTATTTGATAGAGAAAAAGATCAAATAGGGTTTGCATTGCCGCGTTATCCGAACTATTAATTAGAAAATTGTCCATAAGAAGAATGGGAACAATTAAAAGATCACAAGAAAAATTGCGTGGTTTATTTATATGGCATCCATTTGGTTCCCTTCTATTATTCGAGTGTATTCTATGATTAGTTGTAATGCTGTCATTAAGAATTCGTGTTTTCCTCGGCTTCCGATACCTGACCACCTTTGGTATTCGACAGTAGCAGTTCATATTCACCCGAATTCTTGCACATTTTATAGAAGGCAGATTGTGAATTGGTGATAAGATTATAAGGACTAGAAAATCGTAACAAATGTTAAAACAGTTGTTCGAAATAGTGTCATTCATGGTCACATAACCTCACCTGTCATATTCTAGAATTTTTCCTTGATCTAAATAATACCATCGGTATAGTCAGACTCCAACAACTCTGAGTTAATTGACGTAATCCTAAAAACACTTACCAAGCACAAGTATCTTATCATAATCAATCACTGTTCTCAATCTATGCGCAATACACAGTATAGTAGAGTCAACAAATTCACTTCTAATTGCTTCTTGTATCTTCTCATCGGTCCCAAAGTCAACACTATAATAGATAGTTAAGCATTAACAAGGATATATTGATTTAAAAGAAAACCTCAATTATTACCTAGCCGTAGCTTCATCCATAAGAATAATTTTTGATCTTCTCAATAAAGCTCGCGCCAAACAAAGCAGTTGTCTTTGTCCCTGACTGAAATTCTTTCCCCCTTCGCTTACGGGTGTCTCTAGACTCTGGAATACACTAGCGCTGGCAAATGCTGTTGAATCTTCAGTAATCTCTCCTGCACTCGGAAGTAACTGCACACGCTCTAAGGCTTCCCTAATCGCATGTTCCGAGTGTTCATCAAAAGGGTCAAGGTTTGATCTTATAGTTCCTAATAATCATATCAAAGTCAATAAAGTGATAAGAACCAAGAATTATGAGAAAAACTATTTACAAAGAAGTTCCCATTCGTCCCCGTCCTAATCCCGTAAAATTGCTGACCTGTAAACAGCGTCGGGTCTTGCGGTATTATGGTCATTCTTGATCGAAGGTCATGCACGCCAATTGAAGCAATGTCAATCTCGTCAATTGTAATTCGTCCCGCAGACGTATCAACAAACCGGAAGAACGCAAGAGCGATAGTGGACTAAGAAAGAATGCAGTTAGAAACGTAATCATCCAGAAACAGCATACAGTTTGCCAGATATCGTTGATCAGCCATGTAACTTAAGATGTATTATATAAAATGTCAATAAAGCGCTTAAGATTTACTCACCTTTCCTGAACCAGTCCTAAACAATAGAATCAAGTTAAAATCCGATATCAACAAACCAAACCCCACCACCCGCTAAAAAAGCGAAATTCACCTTCCGACAATTCCAACTTTCTCTCCACCTCCAACCTCGAACGAGATTCCGTGCAGTACAGGTTCTAAATCTGGGGCATACTTGACTTCTAAATCTTCTACTGTTATCGCACCCTCATATGGCCATCCTGCTGATGGTCTCGGATGCACAATTTCTGGTGGCTCTTGCGCGATTTCGGAAAATTCGTCAACTCTCTCCATTGCATTCATACTCATTTCTAATGTAGTATATCGCCGTACTGCCCACATCAGTTGTTCGGTAAAATTCATAGCAAACGATAAAGATAAACCAGCAAGACCAGCATCCACACTATCGATATTCCACAATAGAAAGATTGCTGCTATGAACGAGACAAAAGACCCAGTCACATTGAATCGCATTGAAAGCCAACGATTGATTAACCAAACAAAGAAGAATGGGCGAGCGTTATTGTCGATTCTAGGATCAAATGTTCGTTAGATAGAACGGGAGGAGTGATAGGGATTTAAGGAAGTTATTTGTATTACCGAGTAAGCATTTCTTCCATAAAGCGTTTTGTTGCTCCAAATGCTCGAATCGTTGTCACTCCTCTGTACACAATTTAAGACATAGGTGAGAAAGCCCATATGCATGATTTTAGGAGAAATGCTCAATAAATAGATAAACAAATATCTATGTGTGTATGTATACATACGCCAGAGTTTCTGTGAAATGAGTATAAAGTGGAGATCGAGTGACAGAGTCCATTCGCTTCAGTTCGCGTGACGCCCTAGTGAACAATGCTCCAACGACCATAAATATGATCCCTACAATAATGGTACAATACAGTAAATAGTGAATCTCATTGAAGACTGTTACGAATAGACTAATTACTTACCAAATATTACAGCCGCAATTATGAATTCTGTTGATGTTTAATAAACAGATTGAATAAAAATTGCTAAAATTTTCCGACCAGTACAATGTAAATTAAATACCTTTTGTGATAGCTGTTATGACCATAGCAGTCGTCACCATCATCAAGGTATTATTCATAAACCATGCTAAATCACCTATATTGTACATACCAGAGCACAATGAGTTAGTTGGTGTCATTAGTGACATCCGCTGAATCTTTTGCAGATTGGATGACGCTCACCAATTATGTTTCCATCGATAGTCTCAAAATCTTTACTAAATCTATTTAATATTCTTCCAACTGGTGTAGTATCAAAAAATCTTAACGGAGCTCTCATAATTCGTTTAAGCAATTTTTTGTACAGTAACCTCGACGTCTTCAATGATCCATAGTACAACACTGCAAATCGGGCTATTCCAAATACAACCGACGCAAGCGTTATCAACGTATAAATGGTCAGATAGTATGTAAGATCGTGATTTGTGCGCTCAATATTTAATTCAGAACCAATGTGTATTTGTTCGAAAAGAGCCCAGTCAACCTGGCGCATGCTTATAGATAGAGACCCAAATGACTTTGGTTGTTCTGTGTCACCAGTCCATACTTTGAGCCACCAGCTTTCTAGAATTTGTGAACTGCGTGTGGCGACGAACAAAAGGGCGACGATTGACCAAAAAATTATATGACCCGTTGTTGTTATATACGTTTTATAAATTTTGAATCTAACCGCTCCAGTTGCACGAGCTATTAATGTTATCAATTAGTCATCTTTTTAAAAAAAAACTAAGACAGACTTTGTGTTTACCTTCTTTTTCAACGAGAATCTTTGGTCCAGTACTCTTTTTCTTATTAGTTTGGGACGAGGATATGTCTCCATTTATTTGTTCGTGGGAAAGTGTCTTATCAATGTCATCTGATAATTCCAAATCGATCACCGTTGCTTTAACCTCAGCATTCTCCTCAACTTCTTCTATAATTTCTGCGAGTTTACCAGACTCGCGTAAGTTATCTATATCTCCACAGTGATGAACGCTCCCATCCCTAACAGCTACCTAATAGATACGATAGAAAAGAGATTATGATCGGCATCGTAAATATGAAAGTTTTCTAAGAAGTAAACAGTCATCAAACGTCAATCGAAAAAAAAGTCCGACAGTAGAGTATACGCACCAGGTATGAAGCACTAGGTAAACAAAGATTCACATGATGCGTCACTATTATCCTAGTTCGATCTGTCATCAATGACCCCATAATACATTCGCTCATCAGATGCATAGCAGTGTGAGCATCTACAGCGCTCAGCACATCATCCAATAATATATGTCTTGCTCTTGAGTACACGGCCCTTGCCAATGCCACTCTCTGCTTCTGTCCACCTGATAAAGTCAAACCTTTCTCGCCTATCTCGGTCAAATCTCCGTCTTCAAACATTTCCAAATCTTTCTCTAATGCACACATTTTGACAACTTGTACATAGCGGGCTTCGTGATATGGCAAGCCAAAGAGAATGTTATCACGGATAGAAGCATTCTGTAGCCATGACTGTTGAGCAACCAAAGCAACGCCATTCTCAATAATCCAGTTTTCAGGAGTAATATTGTCGGATAAAATTGTGTTGTCGACTGGGGAGCGCGGACAATATATGTTGCCGGTAACCCTTTCCGTTTCTGATAAAATAATACAGACCAATATTAGTAAAATATCAAATTAACACCTACTCCGCACGAATGTCCGGCCATACCTCCCAATAATGACATCAACAGTAATGTCTAAATAAATAAAAGATTAATGCATTAAACTTGACATGACGTTTAAAATGCTTCTGTTAACGTACCTTCCCTGATCCTGTGGGTCCACCTGTAGTATAAATTTGTTAACGTCCTCATACTTTCAGTTAATAACATGTTACAAACCTACTCACATATTATACTGAGCTCTCTTACAGGAAACTCGAGATTTAGTTCAGTCATAATGAATTCATTCCTTAAATCCCCGTTGCTAACAGCTTTGTTTTCACTCTGATTCCATTTTACGGTAGCATCCACAAATGCAATTCGATCAAAGTTTTCGAGGTCTTCATCAGTAGGCGGTTTGATTTCATCTTCCTTAAGAAATTTCTCTATTCTGTTAAGACTAACATATGCCTGTAAAGCTTCCATAACAGCTTCTGGTAGAATATTCAGAGCAAATCGGAGTTCATTAAATACAGCGATCGAAGCAAACGCCACCGACGTCGTCAGGGGGTTGGATTGGATTTTAGTATACCAAAAGAACTACGGTAGACGAAAGTAGTTGTTAAATGATATGCGAGTACGGATGAAGGATCACGTAAGGTACTCACGGAGACTACGGCCACCAATATTGGAGATGCCATCCATAGTAGATCAAACATAGTGAGATATATAAAATTATTGCGTAGTTCTTTAAGTTCAACATCCCTCAAAACCAGTATTTTATCTTCCCAACTGGTCTCCCATGCAAAAATTTTAATAATACGGATTGCTTGTAAGACCTGCAATTGAAATAATTAGCAACCGTGACATTTGTCACAATAATTACATCCAATATGCTTGTTTTACCTCGTTCATCAAATTAATCCTTCGGTCACGTGCTTTCATTAAGCGATCTTGTGTTTTAGCATAATGCTTAGCCGTATAATGGTTAACCGGTAACGTAAATATCATAACCAATAATCCGAAGAGACAGGCACTTCCCAGCAATTGATATAAAAAATAAGTTCCAACAATAATTTCAATAGGACTATCGACAACGCTTATCCACCATGTACAGAATTCGGCCACACGATTAGTATCCACCGCCATTAGATTAGTAATCTTCCCTAATGTAGCTTCTTTGTCAATAATCTTGGTGCTATTGTCCACATCTGCATCTTCGATGACTTCTGAGTCATCATCGTCATCCGTTTCAAGAGTAGCACCGCTCACATTGCGTCGTTTCAAACTCTTCGAATATATCTCTGCATTCAACATTGACTTTACACTGATTTGTAGAGCACTTGAACTCCAATACCATAATTGAGCTACATTCACTTGGAGGAGGATATTTGTTAACAACATACCAATAGCATATAAATATCCTCTTTCTAATGAGTTATCGTATGTGGGATATTCTTCGAAAAACTCCAAAAAGCGCAAGAAGAAAAAAATAGGCATATAGTACAGCATTGCCCCAGTTGCAGTGAACAACAATTGCAACAGAATCAATTTCTTATTGGCATGCCATAACCTAATAAACAAGTGCGACCCTCTCCATTTCTTGATATTATGGTACAGCGTAAATGCACGATAACTATAGGGAAGCTGATACAAATCCGAATCGTCTAACGTGTCCTGCAGATAAGCCGTCTTCAACAGAGAAGAAACATATGAGAATGTGATAAAATCCCAGAGCGAACAATAGCTACTCCCAGTCACTGGTCGACCATCGCAATACAATGGTGGCCCTTTAGGTGTAGTTATTGTTATTGACAGTGAAGTAAATGATAATATGACATTTAAGGTCGCAAACAGCCTCTCCAGGAAATCGGTATCAGTTGTTTCTATGTATGTTACTCGAAGTTGCCACACTGACGATAAACAAGAAACGGCAAAGAATGCGGTAAGGTGGCCATTAAGTGTCCATGCCCATTTCCTCCCCTTTGGTCTTAAAGCGAGAAGAGCTAACACTAATGCATAAAACTTGTTTAAAATCACGGAGGTTCAGTCCAAAGCGATAGATACATAAATCAAATAACAGCAATGATCTCTCGTTTACTGCGCCATTATTCCAAGTCACTAAATTTTACCATTGTCAAAACTCACCCAACAAATGGCTAACACGCCTGCGTATTTGGGATTCAACCTCACTTCACCGTCTAAAGTAGCGCCAAGTCGAAAACCAACTAAAAAAGCAAACAACGCGCTTTGTAAAGTAGTTACAGCAACAACCGTTGTATCCCTCTTTACAGTTGAAAAGCGGACTCCCGCGTCGGGTGAATCACCAGACAATAGAATAGAATCGAAAGTATGTTGTTTGCGTAGTTGTATGGTTAATATCAGAGAACTGATACATGCTGTTAGCGCAGGAGGTAGTACGTGGATCCACGACATATCCATCTTTGACAATATTCGAAGGGAATAAAGAGTCAGATAGATTAGTTTACAGGCGTATCAGTATATAAATACTAATAGTCAAAGCTTTCCTAATTAAGGTTGATCGATCTTACGTGCCAGGCAGCCGTGCGCACAGAACTTCATGCGCAATTGTACGAGTTTGGTTACAAGTATTCCTCGGCGCCCATCTGTGTATAGTCGATCTTGGCTGATAATGTAATAATAGTAATAATATAATAATGATGATAATAATGATGATACATACAATCCAATCGAACCTCCATAAAAGAACCCACAATTTCCTATATAGAACATTTTATCGTGGAACAGAACTGATTATGATCTATTAGTAAGTTTCCCTTTGTTTAATTGTAGAACTTTGCTCAATTTATATTAAATTCCTCGTAAAACTGATAATACTAATGCATTAATATGGATCGATAAACTCGATAAACCGATTATAAGGTAGTACACCATATTTTAATTTAATAACAAATGTCTTGTACTACTGAGGATATAATTAATCTGACTATAAAAGGCATAATAATAAACAGACTACATTGACACTTATTTATATTGTTATAAATAATAATTTACAAATTTAATAGAAAGCGTCCACACCCTATGGTAGAACACGTCCCGACTGTTAGTAACAAACTATTTCGCTCACACGAAAAACAGTAATATATTCATCTCAAGAACGCTTTCTGCATTTTGAGCTATGAGCTTTTATTATTTTCTTATTATGACATCAAAGGTCGTTTCACCTACTCTCGAACAAATATCAAAAGCCTAGCCTTAAATTGACATCCTGATAGGTGAAGTTCTAAAGTTTCAAAGAACAAGACAGGCTAATGAAAAGATGCGAGAGTTAAACAATAAGATACAAAGCAAAGAATTGACATGCTCAAGGGCTGATTATGAGAAGTGGATTTGACAATTGGGAAGTCTTCCGCCCGACAATGTTTGAATTAACAAACTCAGCCACTTCCATTATAACTCCTCGATTGATTAACTTTGTATTTGGTAACACTCCATAGGATATCAGTAATTGGCTTGAGGAATAGCTGAAAGAGACTGGTTTTGAGCAACAGCATTATCATACTTATGAATTCGATCAATGCAATAGTGTTTTCGATGTTGGATTTTGAAACTATATAATCCCGGCATCACACTGCTGAGGATATGCCGCAAAAGTAGGAGGTAAATATACCGCAATATTCGAAAACGTGGTATCACAATTGATCCTATGTGGTCTACAGTAACAGAATGCTTCAACGTAATTTGCGTAGTTTTACCAAGTTTACAAACCAGTGATTGAAAATTGAAGTGTGGTCAAGTTCCAATAATATTGACCTGCCAGAGTACCTTGTCAATTCCGTTGAGTGGGGATATTTATGGACCTACAGAGGTTTCAATTTTTCTCCTGTAGCACTTATAGTAAACATTAGCGTACGCGATCTTTTGCTTTCTTTCGTCTGTTACAGGGCGATAAAGGTGCAGTTTATCACAATTGAAAAAGTTTTCAATTGTACTGTATATTAATATGACTGAATAAGTTGTTGTAATCCATTACGGAATCTTGCAGAATTACCGTATTCTTCCGAAAACAAGCAACACCCGAAATAAGCAACACCTGTTTTACATAGGTTCCGAAAATAAGCAACACCTGTTTTACATAGATTCCGAAAATAAACAACACCTGCTTTACATAGGTTCCGAAATAAGCAACACTTCGGAAAAATTGATTACTTTATTATTACAATAAAAAAATTATAAAATTGTCGGAAAAGATTAATCCGTCTCATCAATGATGTCAATAATAATCATTCTCGCCAATGACGAAGTCAGTGGTATTATCGTCATCATGATTATTATCATCATTAACACCAACCCGCTTACTTTTCTCCTTTGTTTCGCTTGTCCATTTTGAACTTGCACTTACCCAACGACTTACCATACCACAATCAATGTCAAAGTGTCTTGCT
>CAJVPI010000189.1:0-44251 GCA_910592345.1 Paraglomus brasilianum
ATTTACTCAGAAATCAGATGTATATTCTTTTGGTATCATTATGTATTTGATTGCTACTGGTGAACCACCTTTTAGAGGTAGGCAGTTCGGTAGAAATTTAGTATGCGACATTATGAGCGGACCACGACCATCGATGCCTGATTCTACACCAGAGAAATACAAGGAACTTGCCGAGCGGTGTTGTGATGCTGATCCTGATAAGCGTCCAGATGCAGAGGCACTTTATTTTGATATTGAAAGGCTTGTTAATGATGACATTTCTGATGACAACGCGTGGAATGCTGTTTATCATAATGATGTAAAACCCTTATCACATCTCGAAAAGGAGAGTAAATATTCTAGTACGCTCTTACCTACTGGAGATCTGCCTAAACCAAGAAATAACCATGATATGATTCAGCTGCAGGTATGATTACATGTTGATACAAATGAAGTCAATTTACAATTTTAACGCCGTCCTTTCTTATAATTTAGACACTCAAACTCTTTATTGAATAAATTTGTAATTCACGGGTTATTTACAGTCATTATTATACGAGTTTTATTCAAAGGTTCGAATTATACGATGTATGTCAATATGGTCGAGTTAACAGATGCCGAATAAAATCGTGCACGTTTACTGTTAGCGATCATTTGACTATGTAAGAAAATAAATTGGTAATGAGTTTGATGCTAATCATTCCTGTAGAACTCGGTTCGAAACATTTCAGCACCAGCCGGATGATGCATGCTTCCTGACATTGTTTTCATACTCAACCAAATTTTTTTCATGCAGTCGGCCAATGAAGCAAGATTATCTTGCTCAACTCTTCACCGTGATTGCCTTCATTTGGACATTGGATAATGGTATTTAAACGTGATAGCCACTTCATAACTAGAATGCGATAAAAGCCAAGCCCACGTCTGTTCGAAATCTTCCGATTGAAGAAAATTTCTGACACTCCTGTAAGAACCAAAACCTTATTTCATTCCGCTGCTAATCGATGGTATTACGCGAGTGATGAACCATCAATCCACACTCATATGCCTAAATAAAGACCTCGAAACCTCAATCCACACTCATAAAGATCTATCGCCACTCTTTCATGATATGCCTTAACGCGTAACATGCAAGTTTAATGGTATCCAACAACACAAATAAAACCAAGTGTGTCATCTATACGTGCCAAGATCATATCAACCATGCAAAATGACGTTTGATTTGCCTCATTCTCAATCTGTCTGAGCATATGTACTAGCCAATTGCGACAATAATATCTCGGATCGAAGAAGCATTCTTAGTATATCATCATCCGCTTGTGGTTCACCTGCAATCTTTTCTAGATCTGCTTTTTTCGTCTAAATAAAGTCGGATACATTCCATAGTATAGTAACGGCTGTAAGACTAATATTCAAATCACCCATCCATTGCCCAAATAGATCAATTGTATTGATGTATACAACGCAAGAAAATCTGTACATATTAGTTGAAGGCAAGGAAAGGCACGCCGAGCACACACCTTCTTTCAACACTTGAGCGACTTCTCCGGTTATGCCCGAACCCTCCATGTGACCAGAACTAACGCACACACATTTAAAGCGAGTTTCGAATGGGGTGTTCTGTCTTTATAAAGCGAATTCTCGTGCTTTAAATCTGTAGAAAAAGAAGAGAATTAGCAAAGAACAAATAACCAAGACAAGCTCATAAAAATCGACGCAAGAATTACTGACGTGATGATCGCTCTATAAAGTAAGCGAGTGTCCTGACGTCCCGAAGCAATTTATTGAGAGTGTCCAAATTCATCTCCAGTACTTCTACGTAGTAGCCTTTAGCATTACTTGAAAGCTGCATTTCTGTCGGAATTATTTATCAAGACATTCGTATTTCCCAACCCAACTTTGCCATTGCATTGATCACACACAAGCTTGGGTGTGAGTTATTATCAAATGAGATATCAGGCTAAGAGGTTTGCGCGCAGTCAAATGAATAGCGAGACGGAGCGCAATTTTTCGTGAATTCTCATCCGATTCTAAAGATTAATTCATAGTATTAGGTTTGCCGTTTAGAATTGCTGTTGCTGAATGAAATTCACAATGAGTAGTGATTATCAATGTCATGTGATATATCGGTAATACTAAATTTCGCGTGACATGATGATTGAAAAAAAAAACTTGGCGACGTTAGAAAGCAAATCAAAATGGGCTTTGATTGGCGAAGGGTTAATTGCGTATACGTACTAAAAAGACTAGGAAGGCATATAGCCAAAGTTGGAGGTTGTGATAACCTTGAGGCAAGTCTGTTCTGCTTGCTTTCAGCATAATATAATCGGTTTGGTTTAGATATGCATGCTGTGATCAATTTTCGCAAATACCTGGTTTTCTCTCCAATTGATAGATGACAATGCCACGTATAAATAATGAAGAAGAGGGCGCAAAGATGAAACGGGGCAAGGGCAAATTCGAACCAGTATTTGTCCTATCCGGCTTTAAAACTAAAGCAGACGCTAAAGACTTTGTGAAAGTGATTGATGGTTCTCATGTTAGAGGCATATTCATAACTGAATACAATAAACTCAAAAAATGGGAAGATAAGATGTATTATAAAGGCGTCTTAAGGCGCATAATCTCAGTAAAAGCGAACTTTATATCTAAACATTCCGACTCGGGATTATGGTGGAAGCAGGAGAACGATTGGATAGCCCATTGGTATACAACCGAGAACGAACAGCTTGAAATGGCCTTGAGAGATGGCTGGAAGGTTGATGGGAGGGATATAGTTCGGCATAAAGTCTTGGAACTCAATTATGTACCTGCTACTAAACGGCCGTCGAAACTTTCAAAGAGAACGTTTGATAACGTCAAGAAGGCCATATGGGAAGTTGGCGGCGGCGGCGATCAAGCAGTTGAGGATCGGGATCGGTGGGCAAAAAACGACGAATTTGGATATCGAGCAGAGATGAATAAGAGGAGGAAGGATGGCATGCTTGCGTTTGATTTTGGGCAAAGTGCGGATTTACCTATTTCATTGCTAGCAACAGATCCAAAGACCAAGTATGCAGAAAAGAAAAAGGCTTTTAGAGAACGAATGAGAGCCATTCTCGAGTCAGAAAGTAATAACAATGACGATCGTGAAGATGACGACTCTGATGATGACGGTGACGACTATGACTCTGATGACGACGATTACTATAGACGCAGACCACGATTCATGCCGAGCTCCTAACAACTCTTACAGAACAATCATTGATACTGAAGCATTATCGCGACATTGGATGGGTGTATATCAGAAAATTAGAGAGACGTATCGAAATCTTTTACGTTGTCACATATTTGCTTCCGAACGATGTTGTCGTTTGTTTTAGGAGCTCATACAATTATTGACAACTTACCTTCGCAACCGAGTATAAGGCTTGAATGGATTTCCTACTCGAAAGTCACCGACATAAAATCAAGCCAAATTGACACCAGTAATATCATAATTTTATTAATTAGAAAGAGATTAATGAATAAAATTATCTAAATGAAGTTCCGACTTTGTCAATTCGAAACCTGTCTACTACCCAATCTCACTATAGTCTACAATATTTCTCTCCGACATGATAGTCATTATTGTCAGTTCGTCTATCATGTGATGTGGATTCCTATAAAGCTTACTATTGCCAGCAATGATGCAAAATGGCGAAATGTATCATCAACAAGCATGTTAAGATCGCATCGTAGACACATGACTTGTATAGAATTTTATTTAATGTAATAAACGAACAAGCTTATATGAAACAAATGGAGGCGTTGAACAGCCTGTTCCATTTTTTTCTCCACTATAGTTCAACCTTTTGCTCCCCTCCACTACTGATTTTGCAACCGCTGAGATGGTTGTGAGGGCGCGATGCTAAACCATCCAGCATACGTTTCCGTGTTCAGGCACCGGATTGGCTACCGCGATCTCGCGTTGCCCCTAAGCCGGTTCTTTGAATGGTATTAACTATTTCTCTTTTACAAGAACTCGTCTTCGTTACAATAGTTGAACATCTTGTATTCAACAGTGATGCCCGGTGTTGCTAACAGCTTCCGTGGCCCTTTCGACGACCTCCCGCTCGGACGTTTTTGCTTCTTTGCATGTCTCTTGACTGAATTGAATGAATGTATTTCCTGAGCAGCTTGTAGGGACCTTTTTAGGCAATACTTAAATGATAAATAATAGACAGACTTTTTATTTATTATATTGTCTAGCAATAAACAATTGCACATTGGACAATAAGTTTTTGCATAGTAACCGTGTTTTTTCCTTAAAGAAAAACAAACTTACAACGCTATTTGTTTAATTTTTACATTGGATCAAAATTGTGTGCACAATTAGATACACGCCTATCCCCTCCTCTGTTGCTAATTATTAAGAAATGTAAGTATTTGTGTCATAGTCTAGACCACAGCAGGCCGTTACAGGGCTGAGTAACCTGACTGGTAACTTTCGCGTGCTGTGCCACAAAGAGCTTTCAATTCACTGATCAATGCTTATTCGCCACCCCGAAATCAATTCAATGGCTTTTTTTCGGCAACAAAAAAGAACACCACCGAATGTCTAGGGCGTCCTATTTACCACACCCAGAATCAATTCAACAGGTTTTTTCGGCAACGGAATTTAAGTATGAAGAGTCGCAGTTGAGTGGTTACACGTCTATGTAAATTACGTCATCGGGTTATACATAATTTATTAGTTTAACGATTGACAATAATTAATAAATAATATATTAAACCTAAACTTTATTGAGATTTTTTGCTTCGTAAATTGTCGACCTTTTTTACATTATAAACCAGTTTTTATTATTCATCACCTGGAAAAGGGGCTTTTATAACCAACATTACAATTACAATAGCTTTTTTTAAAATCACTATCCATCTGGATTACGTATTATAAACATGGTGTTGAACCATGACTTAAAATTTCTTCTTTATTTTTATCGGGCACTATAAGTTTTCAGTTGACAACTGATTAATTATTTATATAGATTTATCTATTTTTATTAGTCTAACGAGCTTCATTTATCCCATTCATCCAGAACAAATGTTCCTTGCCAATGAATATGGCGAACCCATGAAGATTTTCCAGTTCTACAATATTGATAATATTTATAACAATTGTGTGTTATACCAACAATATGAACTTCTTGAAATGAAATTTGGTTTATTATTATATTGTCTTTAGCTGAGTTTCTGAATTGTAATAACCATCGTCTTATCTCACCGTCAATAACTAAAAGTTCGATGTTTATCCCAAGCTGATAAACACATATTAAAATATAATGTTTACTATGTTTAGCATTATCATTATAAAGTCATTTACACTTATTATATATTTCTTACAGGCTCAAAGAAATTACCGTATACAAATTCAAATATTCTCTGAAGCTATTTGAATAATGATTGATTGGGTTCACGACTTGACAATTTGAAAAGAACCGTTATTCAAACGTTTAGTACACCTTCCTTTACATATACGATGGTTTCAGACTCTTGTCTTTTTTTAACATCTTCGCAATTAGAACGTTCTCTACAATATCAGCATGCTTGTCTAGTTATTGCAATAAGGGATAGAGAGATATAGGATGCGCATAAACGCCTAACAGAGTGATGTACGTAAGGAGTTATTTATTAGCTCGGATGTCTACTGTAATTATATCGTACAAGTGCTTAGTATCTATATCAATAATGCCGTTTAAAAATTGCACAATATAAATAACGGACAACTTCATGATTGAATTATTCTTATTTTTATATATGTAAAAAATCCGGCCCGATTCGAAATTGGCACGTTGTCTAATTCGAACTGGGCCGGGTGAATCTCCACGGGCCAGAACACTTTAGTGTTACAATTGCCTATCATGTGTAACAAAAGGATTCTCCGATTTACTGCGCAATCTTTATGTTATCCCAAATAAAGAAATCATACAGTGGGTCTCAATCACTATATCGAGTATGTCCTTGTACCGGGACTTAATTTTTATAACGACAACTAAGCAAAGTTCGCTATGTCAAAAATAATAATTTTCGATTTTGTATTGAATAAATACAATAGACAACTGTTATAACTCAAGCATCATTGCAGGAGCAAAAAAGCTACCAATTTTCGTTTGTTTATTTCTTGCGATGCTCAGTTGTTTTTTTTTTTTTAAAAAAAATTAATCAACTCAGTTACAAAGAATAAACTTACTTTAAATTCGCTTTGTTGTTGATAAGTCTTTCATATCTTAGAGTGTCCGATGTGCTAATAATAACAACGTTTGAAATATTAATATATTCATCTACCTCATGTCACTCTCATCTCCACTCGTCGACTCATCTTCTCCCAATTTTGGCAAAAGGTCAATATCGGCATATCTTCCAACCGCACGAATAGAAAATAAAGAAATCTGCACTCAGGTTTGCTAATTCGGTTGTTTTCGAAGGAACGACTGTCATTACATGTCGGTATATGCCGATAATTTATTTGGATTTGTCCAATAAGCATTTGCCAAAAAAAAGACGTTATATTATAACAAAAGTTTATAATTAGTGAAACCCGTTAAACCGAAGTGGGTCGGGAATATAGGTGGGAAATGCTAAGAAATTCGGATTAACGGGTAAATTTAATAAAGGTTTTAGAACTTACCTTCGATTTAGCGGGGTTTTACTTAGTTCTTCGGTTAAACGGGTTTCGGATTAACGGGGTTGACTGTGTATAGACTTATTGTTCTACGATTTCTGTCGGCATAACAAGACTGTCGTTATATGCAATATTGTTATATCGAAGCTCGTTTGTATTACGGAATTACTGTGACTTATTAAATTATCCCTCATCACATGTTGTCATAATGGGCTGTTGTTATGATGCAGTTAACGTATTTGGGTATTCGTATGCAATATATTAATTATATTGATTAATATCAACTTTTTTATATTGATACCGTAGTTAATAACTCCGTTTGTTTGTTTATTGGGTGTTCATACGTCATCACAAGTTCTTACGTAAATAACAATGAGTCTATTAGTATTCAACTTCCCGCATTTCTTATATCGACCATCCCAATCTTCAAATCTGCAGCAACAAGCTCCAGAACCTATTCCTTTGTTTTCTCTGGATGCGTTACCGCTACACCGCTGCTCATTCAATATTGCTTGCAACACAAACGCAAAATGAGTTTTTCCATTTATTTGCAAACAAAGCCAAAAATTTTTTTGGATAATTTACAATGCAATGGTCATGTTATTTGGATGCAATTGTATATTTATAGTATACTCTCATTGTCAATCAGCTGATAACGCAGTATAAATAAGGTAATAAAAACACAACGCATAACACGTCACAAAGCAATACACGTAAGGTCTGTAAATAAATGTCGGCATTCGGACCGGAGTTAGTATTTCTTTCTTAGATTAATGAACTCGGAAAACTTGTCTTTCTCGTTTAGTTTTCTGTTCGACAAAAAGATTTCATGTACAACTAATCGTTGATTTCGACACGGTTTTGTTGACATGAGTTTGAGTTGATAAAGACAAAGATGACTCGATTAATTAGAAGAAAGACTGGTCTGTGGCGTTCGATGGCGTTATATTGCATCTCACATAAAGTATCAAGCCAAGACTGACGCTACTTTCACTACGCCTAGCGTACGTAAGCGCCGATTGCGGACTGCGCATGTTGGCAATTGATCGTGCCTGTTTAATTATGTGTAAATATCATAAAATATGTAGACTTCGGCTGGTAAACTTTATTTTAATGTTTGCATTTATTAATTAATAAATGTCGAACAATTGGCGACTGTTTATTTTGTTTTGAGACACGTTAAACATACGCAGCAATACTGCGCCAATATTACGGTAATAGTAACACAGAATAACGTACTGTATGTACATCACAATGAAACGTAATCACCATATATGGCAGTTTATTAGAGGCATTTAATGTATGTCTATGATGTCAATAAGCATGTCGAAAACTTATAAATAAGCGCAAGATTCATGGAATTAAAGCTTACAATTTCCACAGACCATAACACTTGCATCCATTCAATATCAGAACATACTGCTACAACATGACCGTTATGGAGTCATCGATTTATCTTCGCTACCAGTCGGAATGCTCAAACGTAATAACACGTCACGTTCATGAATCGCTACGCTGGACATAGACATCCTTTTACTTGGGCCTCGCCGGGCCAAAAGAAATACGAGTCGTACTGCTAACTACATGACTATCATCTACCCTCGGACGGTTACGGTCTTGCCAAGAGAGACGACTGTCCATCCGGAAGAACGGGAATGGACATCCCGAATCGCTGAAGGACTAAATTTCGGATCCGGTCAGAAAATAAAATCGATTTTTGATTTATATGCACAAATATGACATTTGTTGAGCGGCACAGTTTTCCTATCCTTAATTTTATTATCCACTGTATACCTTCCATTTTATGTATTTAATCACGATATGCCAGTTTCCTACAATCAATATGCTTTTCTTATCTTTATGTACTTATTTAAGTGTTTATCCACTGCCCCTAGTCAAGATTTTAAGCTTTATCCACTTTAACACAGTCAATATGGTCTCTTCTCTCTATCTATCTTTTATGTGTTTAATTTTACGTTATTCTCAATATGTCCCCTTCACACAATCAACATGGTTCCTTATTTTTTATGTGCTCGTTTTAAATTAAGCGTTTGTCCACTGCCCCCACCCCCTTTCGAGAAGTATAATTATGAGCAAACAAATAAGAAAATGGCTTTAATTGATTATATTAGACAGATAATTATAATAACTAATGTGTAAATATAAACGTGTAAATAATAGATGTAAATAAATATGTTCCATTGACAGTACACTTGCCGAAAGTCTTCCAAATTGCTAATTTATTCCATAATGGGAACGTAAAGATGGTGCGGAATTGTGGAGTTGATATCATGAATACCAGTACCTCCTTTTGGCATATTGAATAAAAGGACGTAATTGAGTTTTATCTCATATGACCAAATACTATATCGCTCACTGAAGGTTTTTATGATATCGATATCGAATCCTGTAGCCAACTTGGGATAATGACCAGATAGAGTATACCGACTTCATGAATTCTGCACTATCGCCATTATGGGATACATACCCCGATGTGTATGCGTACAATTGTGATCACTGTGTTTATTCCTATTTGGGTCAGAACAAACGCTTTTTCAGGGGAAATTATAATTTGTTTAAGTTTGCATTCCTTTATTAGTTACACCTACATACGATTGAACGCTAAAGGTGTACTTGCACTAAAAAGGCAGTTTTGTTAACTCGATGAATGAACGGATTGGCTGTTTTACATGCATGTTATACAGTAAGGTAAAGTGTCGCTTGCATAAAACCGTATACGTGTGTAACATAGATACGTTCCTGATTAATTATAACTACACAGTCACTCGATATAATGATCCCCATAAGATGATGTTGGTTTTTTCTGGAATCAAGTCAGTTATAATAAAATTGGGCTCGATATAGTGAGAACAAATAAACTTGCAATATAACATCATAATGATGTTATATTGCGAGTTATATAGAACCAAGATTAGGAAAACGATCTCGATTAACAGAAGTGTGTAATTATCACTATAATTTGGTAATCAATTTATCGAGCATACTAATACCATTATTATTATTGTTATATTGTTATTATTAAAATACACAGTAAAGTCCGCTTTAACGAAGAGCTCCGTTCCGCCAAAAAACTTCGTTAATGCGGACTGTTCGTTAAAGCGGACTTCTACCTATATAATGAACTTTCATTATAGTCATGTGATATTCGTTACAGTGTATTGTTTAAATCTCTATATACAGTAATACTACGCAGTGAAATTCACTCTCGTCGCTTTATAACAAAATTTTTTCCAGAACAGATTCATACATTTCATATAAAATGACAGTTCACTTAAGCGAACTTTCAGGTTAACGAAGCAAAATCGTGGAACGAATGTTAAAGTGAATTTCACTGTGTATAACGAATTTCGTTATGCACCAAAATTTCGGTATATCATGGTTTATCTTATAGCGGGTTTGAAATTTCTTCGCTATATCGTTATACAGATTTTAATTATAAATCTTCGTTAAACCGGGCGCTAAGCATATTAATATATGAATGAATCGGTTCCATGAAAAAGCTTAGTACCGTGTAATTTATAAACATGGGTTGGTGATAATATGATAATCTCGACGGGTTGCTTATTAATGATCAAATTTAATTGTAGGAGAGTAGTACTATAGCGTGTGGTTGTAAGTTTATGTATAAGCCCTGACTAAATGTTAATTAAGGATTACAGTGATGCGAGGGAATTAACAATTTGCGTCAATAGTTCGTAGAAATTAAAAGAATATAACTTCATTACTGCCAACGTTAATATAACTGCCATAGAGACCATATTTATTCATAATTTGTGCGATTATTATCATAGAAGCATATTAAAATTCTTATGTAACATAGCGTATAATATTAGATTTGCTTAAGGCGAAGAAGCAATCGCGCTATCTCAATATCCGTCAATTTTTCCTCTTGATTGTTACACTTGAGAGAATATCGCCTTTGTGGTTGTTTATTCGCACGAGCCGCAAGTGAACTTACTTGGCTCGCGAAACTAGGATTATTTGTTTTCACTTGGAAAAAAATCCCACTGCTTTAATCCTATGTATAGATTTTCACTTCGTCACTATTTATTCATGTTCCACTGTAATGCTCTAATCGCTTTTAGAGCAGCAGAGGCATCCGGCCTCTCCGATCCTCTAGTCTGCATCCATTCACCCAGTTGTACAATGTTATCTGAAAGACCGAGGATCCAATGTGACGATTCTTTGATCAAATGTCCGACACCCCAGACATCCACTTCCCCGCCATGACAGTCATTTAACACTTCTGGTGCATGACAACTTCGCTCAAGATGAGTTGCTGCACGAGTTGGTGGACTGGCTGCCTCGTCCCAATCAATAAGAAACCATTTCAACAGGTTGTCAGATGCGCGAATTACATTTGGCCACCGAATATCACGGTGGAATAGAGGATTGGGAGTACTGTGCATAACCTGTGTTGAACATTATAGCAATAAGCATTTGGTTAAAAAGAGAAAAGATTTCTGAGGATGTGTATTTTTACCACTAGTGCTTCAAGAATGCAAGAAACAGCTTGAATCAGTTCTTCTTCAGTTTTCGGGTAGGTGCTCATGCCTTTTGGTGCGAGATATGCAACAGATTGCTGATTCTCTATGGATTCCCTCTTGTAGACAAGATAATCGACATTTGGTACCCGTTTTTCAGCTAATGTGTTATAGACATTCTGAAGCTTTGCCAGGCATGCAGCACGATTTGAACCCATAAAGGCCTTCCTTATGTTTGTTCCACAAACCTCAATAGTGCGTAATACTTCCATATTAGTGTCCCTTCTTTCAACCACCTGAAACTCAGGTGCCCCATGCCAGCCAATTATATCTGTGATTGATGATAGCAGGAAGGAGACATTGATCATACGTCGAAGGTGATATATTCGTCCATGCAGCATTCGGAGATCTGAAGTCACAATGTCAACAAGTTCTGGCAGATTTGAGGTACTTGAAGGTCGGCAAATGGCAGTGAACACAACAATGGGCCCATTTGCATAATACCCTAACAGTGAACCAGAAATTTAACTCAGCATTAAACATATATTTGTTTGAAATAAGGCAGAGAATCTTACCTAAAATGTAGGGCACATTACCATAGCTCCAGACAAGCTTCTCCTGGAGTTCGCACCTAGGATCAACTCCACTTTCTTGGGA
The DNA here is from genome assembly GCA_910592345.1 of Paraglomus brasilianum. Taxonomy (NCBI): domain Eukaryota; kingdom Fungi; phylum Glomeromycota; class Glomeromycetes; order Paraglomerales; family Paraglomeraceae; genus Paraglomus; species Paraglomus brasilianum. The sequence continues at coordinate 11,782 of CAJVPI010000189.1, forward strand.
TTTCTCTTCCCCTCTGAAGGGGCAAACCCCATTGAGAATAAATCCAAAGTCTGGCTGCTTTGTATTGGTACTGGTTCCATGACATGTATTTCGGATGGAAGTACCCTCAGGAAGGATATACTGAAGGATGTCTCTTATGTTTCTGTCCCAGAGAGAATGAAAAGTGTCCTCTGTTGAATTGGCTGGAGGTATGAAACTCCAAAGGGCTGATGTAAACATTTTTGTAAAAAGTTGGAAGGCGTTTTCAGTGTCAGAAATGCGAAACAAGACTGCAATATCTTCTGGTGTACATGGATCATTCAGTTGCATGCTGATGAGCATATCAAATTGATCTTGTGAGAGTGGAATTTTCATGTCCTCTCGGAGACTGTTTTCAAGAAAGGATTCAAGTTCATGGATCTCAGGAAGGATAATGCAGCATTTTTCCCGATAAGTATCCAGTACATTGAGGCTGACATCTAGTGTTATGAAGTATTATGCAAATAAGAATGTCAATATATCTTAAACAAAAAAAAAGAATATTAGAAATGCAAGTGCATACTACACACCTGGCTTCTTCCTTTTCCTTTCTGAAGGAAACAAAATCACAAATGAGAATAACTGGTTAGTAAATTATATGAACACAAACAAAAAACAATATTAACTAGTGATTAACTTTGTGTGTTACCTGTTTTCACAGTATTTTGTGCTAATTATAAAGAAACAGAAAAGAGACCACAAATGCATGTTAAAGTGAATAAATGAGGGAAACAGAATAAATTTTAATATGAGAAATCATATTACTATTCTATCCATGTACATGTTACTCTATGTCACCAACATCCAAGTCACAAAGTCATTACCTCTATCCTCTTCTTCAAGGATTTTGAGCTGCCATTGCCCATAAACTTCTTCTGTTATAAGGCCGGATTCATATCGTTGCTTCAGTTTTACAAGGCGTTCATCAGTATTCATAGTGGATAATGAAGAATGATATCAATGACGTATTATTAATTATTGGGAACTTTCTAGATCTTTTCACAATGTAACTAATGTGCATAATGTGACCAATGATAATCAATGCGTTACAACCACGTAATAACAATTGTAATGCAGAAAATAATTCCTTCTCTGAACAGAGCCAAAACAAGAATCTCCATCAACAAACGTTATTCTTGTGATCGTAGTCTATATGACAGCATGATATTATGAATGGGAGACCATGTTTTCATTAAATTGGGACAATTGGCGGGTATATTAATTGCAAAAGATTAACATAATCAGGATATTTACAATGATTGATATACTTAATTTCTTGTTTATTACTTTTTACATACAATGTACAGTACGTTTGCATATTCACTAGAACGATTTCATGGGAGGAAATACTCGGACCCAAAGCCATAAATGAGTACCCCTATATTTGGTCGCTCTAGTGAAATCTATGCTATATATTATTATAAATGCTGTTAACATCTATGTTTCTCTTCTCCTTTTCTTTATCTACCCATTTTTTGAGCGCTTTGATTGTTTTTTTCGAGAATAGGCCTTTTAGACTAAAAGTGATAATGCTTTTTCTTCCGCGTACTTTATGGTATTTTATAACCATCTTGTTGAATAAGACTGAGTCCAGCTCAGAAGTTTTTATCAAATAACTTGTTAAGACCTTCCCACAAACATGTTATACTTGATAAGTATTTTCGCTCAATGAGCAGCTGGTCAATTGTCCTTGATTTTATCGCTTGAAAAAGCGTTTGAGTTATGATACGGACTTGATTGTGAGTTTTGTAGTAGAACGAAGTACCGGCGATAAATGTGATCAGCAGTAGTGACTCGCAGAAGATTTCAATAGCGAAGGTAAACATTTTGAGTGGTATTGTTATTTGATTTTGTAGATAATAAAAATTATGCTTTCGATAATGCGGTTGCAACTCGGTCGATTGCAATTTTTTAAGCGAAAATCTGGGTGAAATGGTGCTGGTTTTATAATTTGCCGATCAAACGTAATGATTTATTCTAGTATTTCTTTTTTATTACCTTTGATACTTACCCATTGTTTTTAATAGATACAGGTTTTGCTGGTCATAAATTGTGTCGGATTTGTAATACTTGGACACAGCGAACAAAAATTATCGATTTAATGCTGTTCTTATCGAACAGTATATAAAGAATCACGGAAATTATCGATAATTAACAATAATAAAGAAACTGATATTTGCTTTATGTTTCTAGCTTTCGTTTCTTTCTTGGTTCATCATAAGTTGGGGTTAAGGTTCGTTTATGGTCTATTTTTTTTTTGTTCTTGGTAAATTTCATAAGTGGAGAGTTTGGGTAAAAATGCATCTACAATTTGTGTACAAGTTATTGTTGGTGATAATCAAAATGTTATTAGTACGTGTATTAGTCAAATCAGTTAACTTTCAGCCACATCAGCCTCTCATTTATGCCACATAATAGAATGTTCACTTTGTCTGGTTTTGTTGCCATATTTCAACGATCATCTGACCAATCCAAAAATAGATCATTCCACAAGGTGTTGTTACGTGATAAAACTGCAAATTGAGTAGGTCCAAGAATTGTTCAATATCAGCAAAATCATCTGGTGGGACATTAAATGTAATTAATGAAAGTTTTTGATGGTCATATTTCAACGATCATCTGACCAATCCAAAAATAGATCATTCCACAAGGTGTTGTTGATACGTGATAAAACTGTAAAAGGCAGAGATTTGAGTTTGCTTAAGGTCCAAGAATTGTTCAATATCACCAACATCGGGTGGGGCATATTAAATGTAATTAATGAAAGTTTTTGATGGTCATATTCCAACGATCATCTGACCAATCCAAAAATAGATTATTACACTGCCATAGTCAACGCCCATTTGACCAATAATAATTGTATCATTTCTTTTAAGAAAGAACTGAAGGGGATTTTTGGCAAGGGCGTTCAGGCAGTTACTGACAGCATCCCAAAAGCTGACTATGAGAAGTCCTTCCAGAATTGGTAAATTTATCTGCAACGTTATATAGACGTTAATTTGAGGGAATACCCTCACATACAGAAATGCGAGGGAATTAGCAATGTCGTCAATCGTTTATACAAATTAAAGAAGGTTGTTGTCACATTATTATCGATTACGCCATTACTGCCAACTTTTAATTTTTTAACTGTCATAGAGACCATATTTATTCATAATTTGTGCAATTGTTATCATAGAAACATACTAAAATTCTTATATAATATAATGTATAATAAACTAATTACATGTTATTGTGCTTAAGACGAAGAAGCAACAGCGCCATTTCGATGTCTGTCAATTTTTCTTCTCGAGCTCCTTGCCTTTGTTGCTGTACGTTCGCAAATATTAAACTTGCCCCGTCCAGACAACGGGTTAGGTTTTCCGTTGTCTACCAAATGAAAGGAAGAAAGTGTAGTAATGTTTATAACATTATTCATTTCTAGACAAGATTTCAATTGCTTACCCGGTCGGCTTATTGTTGTTGCTCTCTTCTTCCTTGACTTCTTCGTGAACGTCGTCTACGCTCATCTTCAGCTCATCCACCAACTTTTCAACTTTTTCCCCTTTATTTGCATTTTTACAAACGCTTTTGGGTCTAGCCATATCTTGTCGAGTGCATTGTTTGACTGTTATAATGTGGTGACGTCCTGTATAATCAAGTTCCCTCGATTTACGCTTGGGTCGAATAAAGTCAGTTCTTTATCTTTATCACTTTGGGCCTTGCGTTTGTGTGGTGAATTAGCTACAGCTTGTGTGATACACAGTTCGGAAATTGCCCTATCAAAAGGTTTTTTTTTGTGACGTTTTCGTCGAGCATTCCCGGTAGCGAAGATAAATCGATGACTCCATAATGGTCATGTTGTAGCAGTATGTTTTGATACTAAATGGATGCAAGTGTTATGGTCTGTGGAAATCGTACGCTTTAATTCCATGGATCTTGCGCTTATTTATAAGTTTTCGACATGCTTATTGACATCATAGACATATATTAAATGGGAAATATTGCTTCTAATAAACTGCCATATTGGGTGATTACGTTTCATTGCGATGTACATACAGTACGTTATCTGTGTTCCTATTACCGTAATACTGGCGCAGTATAGTTACGTGTCTCAAAACAAAATAAACAGTCGCCAATTGTTCGACATTTATCAATTAATAAATGCAAACATTAAAGTCTACATATTTTTAAATTTTCGTTATAGTAAACTCTCGATAATATTGCTGTTTTGGTCCAGCCCGACGTCTTCATCTTATCAAGAGTGACCGTATTACGTGATATATGTACTTACCGTATTTCTCTGACTCGGGTACTTAATTCGGGGGGTATTTTGATGTAAGGAGGGTGACTACCTAGTGGTGTACATATATGCGAAACATATATGCAGCATTCTCGTCGGCTAAACATCATGACAAGAAACAATACTGTTCGCAGAGCACGACTTAGTAATAAGGTTCATCGTTCGTGGGAGAAACTAATACATGATAGACTAAAATGTTACTCAAGTACCTTATATATTAATATTGCAAATAGAAATAGGGGGTATTCGCAGTTTATTTATAATACAAAATCAGGCCTCAAAAAACTTCTGAGAGATTTTTTATTCAGGGGGTACTTTATTCAGAGAAATACGGTAGATGATTATATAAGATTTATAGAAAATCGATTGCACATGCATTTAAAAGGTGTATGCAATAACAGAGAAGTCCGAACTCGGGACAAAAAAAAAAGGCATGCGCTTAGCATTTAGAGGAGATGCATGTAGAGGAGTTTGACGATATTTACAAGTTCTACTGTACTATTAAAATAATTGGGATATCATTACATAGAAAATAATTTAAAACAATACTAACGGGTAGTAACTGCAGTAACCATGTAATTTATAATATGTATTCAAACATGGGTTGGTGTTAATATGATAATCTCGGGGGGTGCTTATTAATGATCAAATTTAATTGTAGAAGAGTAGTACTATAGCGTGTGGTTGTAAGTTTATGCATAAGTGCAATACCCCCTGACTAAATGTTAATTAGGGATATACAGTGATGCGACAATTTGCGTCAATCGTTTGTAGAAATTAAAAGAACACAACTTCATTACTGCCAACATTAATATAACTACCATAGAGACCATATTTATTCATAATTTGTGCGATTATTATCATAGAAACATACTAAAATTCTTATGTAACATAATGTATAATATTAGAATTGCTTAAGGCGAAGAAGCAACCGCGCTATCTCAATATCCGTCAATTTCTCTTCTCGATCGTTACACTTGAGAGAATATCGCCTTAGTTGTTGTTTATTCGCACGAGTCGCAAGTGTTAAACTTACTTGGCTCGCAAAACTGGTTAGGTTTTCTGTAGTCTATCAAATAAAAAGAGTGGAATAATTAGTATAGAAATTTGCGTAATTTTATTATTTCCTGTTGCTACAATTTATTTTTATCTTTTAAGGTGCGTCGCCTCAACAGATTTATGAGGTCTTTATATCAACACCTGGCTAATTCTATGTACAAATAGGTTTAGGCTTTCTGTTGTCTACCAAATAAAAGGGGGAGGTAAAATAATTAGGATAACGATTTACGTAATAATTATAACAGTATTCTTACCCAGTCAGCAAACATTGCGTTATTGTTACTACTCCCTTCTTCTTTGACTTCTTCGTGAAACGTCGTCTACGCTCATCTTTAGCTCATCCGCCAGCTTTTCAACTTTTTCTAACTTACTTTCCATGGCTCCAAGCTCCTTTTCCCGTTGTTGGCATTTCTTACAAATCTTTTTGGGTCTAGTTATAGCTTGTCGATTACGTTGTTTAACTGTCATAATCGGTAGACGTCCTGTATAATCAATTTCCCTTGATTTATGCCTCCTGCGTTTGTGTGGTGGCAGATTAGCCACAGCTTGCGTAGTGTCCGAGAGATTAATGCTTTGCTTCTCGCGGCTCATTGATGATATTTCTAATATCAGCAATGAGGCGAGCGTCCGTGTATTTATCAGAAACCGCGATGTTGCTTGCGTGATACAACAGGTTATCACCGAACGCTATAAATTTGTTCGCTGTTGTAAAAAGTTGTTGAACAAATAGGACAGCATGAGCTTATTAAATATTCCTAGTAATGATAGTGTCACAAATACGTTATCGAATCCTTAAAAACCCCTATTAAACACTCTGTCAGCCATTTTGTTGACCGTTTTCCTTCAAAAAACCTTATGAGTTTGCATGTTATTTACTTGTGTAACACTTTGTACCTTGTACCCGGATACTATTTATTTATTATTATATTATTTATTTTTAGAACACCCAATAAATAGCAGATGCAACATTGATTATTGGAATTATTTTTTACCATGTCGCTAAACTCCCTCCAGCCAAAACAAAGTCTTATAACTCGAATATAGTCAGTTCAGCCATTTATGCAAACAAAAACAAATCGGAAAACTTGATATTACTGGTAGCTCATTCTCAGTGTTTTAAAGAGTAATAAAACATCTCGTGAATAAGAACAAAGGCATTACGAATATACCCCCCCCCCCCATCGTACCTCAGTTGGGGACCTGTCTCGGTTCTGGATTGAGACAACTGAGTTCTGGACTGAGTGACTGGGTTCCAAACTGAGACAGGTCCCCAACTCAGACACAACAATGGTCATATTTCAACAGGAGGCAATCATTTCGTCGACAATCATTTCACCGACAATCATTTCACCGACAAATCTTCACCAACATTATTTCGAAGTTATCCTCTTTTGGTAGTTAATTGTCGGTGAAATGTGCTGTCGGTGAAATGTGCTGTCGGTGAAATGATTGTCGATGAAATAATACGGACCCATTTCAACGATCAGCTGACCAGTCCAAAATAGATCATTCCGAAGATGGAGATGAGAAACGAAGCAGTGATGTCAGAAATTGTCAAAGAGTTGACGACCTATTGTCGAGTCAATAACCGCAGGAGAGCCGCTTTCAAACGGAGCTGTGGCTTTTCCTATTTTCAATTTAAATACGACGACAGTTAGTGACCTGTAAACTAGGCTTTATTAGTCACGACCTTATTCGCACTCTTAATCAACTATTTCCCCTTCCGATGAAATTAATTCGGAAGCCTATAGGTTATGGCATACTTGTATCTATCTGAAATGCATTTCCACTTAAGCGAATAACAATCGTAATGCCAAGAGAATATCAACGGCGGATATTTCCAATCGATATAGAGATTAGTGGTTTATAACTACATCGAATAATTTACCAGAGAACGAATAATGTATTTCAAGGGGAGGCATTTATTTCACCGACAATCATTTCATTTCACGTGAGACATTGTCTATCGCACTTATCATTGGGTTTCGATAAAATTTATGTTAAATTTATGTCGGTGAAATGAACCGGACCCTTTCAGAGTATAAAGAACTGCTCGTTTATTAGAAAGGAGTATCGGAGTACGCTTCTTATATCTCGAGATTTCAATTCTTTCTATTACGGTTAGCGGATGCATTTCCCTAACGTTAATATTATAATTGTTTACGGGTGTACAAACCATGCTAATGCGAAATGAGAAAATACATCATCATTTAATCTTAGACCTAATGAGTAGAAGAACTATGCAATACTATAACTAGGAATGAAACATGGTGATATTTCTTTACGATTTCAAGTAAAGAAGTAGATAAGAACAGACCACAAATTGTGAAAACGGTGCAAAACTCGAAAAAAAAGAACGTTATACCGTAGACGGGTCATGGCACGGAAGAAAGGGCATACAGTTACTGGTAAGATTTATGTAAGTAGTATCCTGCCAGAAGAACGTCTGTCGTGATAATGCTGTGCCACATAAGTCAGCAGTTCTTCCCCAGATCTTTGCCTTGTGATTTTTCTCTTATTCCCTCGAATCAAGAAAGAACTTTTGGCAAGGACGTTCAGGCAGTTGCTGACAGCATCCCAAAAACTATGAGAAATTATCTGCAACGTTACATAGACGTTAATTTGAGGGAAAACCTGCCGACAATACAGTTTAAGGGCGATACAACAAATACTTTTGGCAGGTGTGACAACCAACGAGAGGATGGCTAAAGCGAAGTAGAACGTGACCTGATTCTTGCAATTACATTGGTCAAATTTGTATATCAACCAATGAAATTGTAAAAAAACTACTCCGCTTTAGCCTACCCCAATACGGGTATATAATTATCGTTTCACACAATAAAACAGCCATGGAAACACAATCCTGTTGATTTTGTTGGCGAATCCAAATTCCCAGGTACAGAGCAATGTCGTCAATCATCTATACAAATTAAAGAAGGTTGTTGTCACATTATTATCAATTACGCCATTACTGCCAACATTAATATAACCACCATAGAGACCATATTTATTCATAATTTGTGCGATTATTATCATAGAAACATACTAAAATTCTTATGTAACATAATGTATAATATTAGATTTGCTTAAGGCGAAGAAGCAACCGCGCTATCTCAATATCTGTCAATTTCTCCTCTTGATCGTTACACTTGAGAGAATATCGCCTTAGTTGTTGTTTATTCGCACGAGTCGCAAGTGTTAAACTTATTTGGCTCGCAAAACTGGTTAGGTTTTCTGTTGTCTACCAAATGAAAAGATAATTAGTATAGAATTTTATTATTTTCTGTTGCTATAATTTATTTTTATCTTTTAAGTCGCCTCAACAGATTTATGAGGTCTTTATATCAAGCACCTAGCTAATTCTATGTACAAATAGATTTAGACTTTCTGGATAAAGATTTGCGTAATAGTTATAACATTATTCTTACCCAGCCAGCAAACATTGCGTTATTGTTACTGCTCCCTTCTTCTTTGACTTCTTCGTGAACGTCGTCTATGCTCATCTTTAGCTCATCCACCAACTTTTCAACTTTTTCTAACTTACTTTCCACGGTTTCAAGCTCCTTTTCCCGTTGTTGGCATTTCTTACAAATCTTTTTGGGTCTGGTTATAGTTTGTCGATTACGTTGTTTAACTGTCATAATTGGGAGATGTCCTGTATAATCAATTTCCCTCGATTTATGCCTCCTGCGTTTGTGTGGTGGCGGATTAGCCACAGCTTGTGTAGTGTCCGAGAGATTAATACTTTGTTTCTCGCGGCTCATATTGGAAATATGACGGGTGTCATGGCGAGTGTCTTGTATTTAAACTAACGTGCATTACACTGATATGTCACACACGGAAATTGCCTTTGCCAAATTAGTTCTTACTATAGAAATTGGCAAACAAATAGAAACTTAGCGATTGAATATTCATTCATCTAACGTGAAACATTGCCGGTATGTTACACAATCCGTAAATTGGTAAACAAATAGAAGAGAATCGACTCACCCATTGAATATTCTTTAACATCTACAGTTACTTATCTACTATATAATACCTTTCTAGTAATAATTGTGTCATAGATACTATAAGTAACGGTATCGACTCTTGGGGTATTATTATAAACCGTGTCAATCAAAGCTTATTTTATTGACCATTTTTCTTTGAAAGCAACCATATTAATATAGCCGACCCACCAAGAAGTCATGAACTTGCTTGTGTATCACAATTTGTCCCGATTAAGTATACGAGTCATTTATATTAAAACATCCAATCGGATGCCTTTATATTAACTATTGGAAATTAACATTTCTGTTATAGCAAAAGACATATTTATCATAAACAAGATGTAAGAATTACTTGCCAAGCTATTGTTGTATTAACATCGGAGTATCCGCAAAATTTACAATCAACAAGCTCTTTTAACGTGCTTAATTTAGAGCACATTATCTTTTATATATATATTATAAAAACATTATTTCTAGCTCTCAAAATATTGGTGTAAAATAAATAAAACTGTCAAAGTAACTGCGTTGTTTGGCATCTTTGATTAGTCGCGCCGCATTTCTTTAGCTGTTTAATCTACCATATGTTTCTATCAAGGTATTGCAGAGTTCAAATTCGCTATCTCCTGTTTATCGCGAAGGTTAAAGTTTCAAATATACGTTTTTGGGCGACAATTAGACACCAAAGCGTGTCAGAAGAACTTATATTATCAATTTATAATCAATCCCCTTGATTTACGCTTCTTGCGTTTGCGTAATGGTACAGCTCGTGTAGATTGATGAAATTTTGCGGGAGCTGAAATGTGGTTTGTCGTCAGCGATTGAATTTCATTAATATTATAGTGTCACAAATTACGTCATCGAAGATCTTTATATTGTTGATCGGGGTAACCCGAGTTATTTACAGTGTGTTACAAAAGTCTTTGCACAACCATTAATAAAATTATAAGTCTCCCCATACGACTGATGGTGCATTCGCAAAAACAGAAAATCGTCTTCAAAGAAATTAGGCCTTTTTTTTTAATCCCCAAATAATAATCAACGAGTAGACTTTGTCCAATTTCTGGCGGTCTGGACAAGTTATCTATATTAATATCTATATATACACAGAGGCTCTCTTTATAGTGTACCTCCTTTATAGTGGAGACTAATTAAAATCGCGATATAGTGGATAAAGGTTCAAACCTATCCGATATAGTGTATTTCTGAGAATTTTTTACTAGTAGATTTTTTTGATACACTATAAAGGCAAATCACATTCCTAACAATTTTTTCTGGGCTGTCTCAAAAACTCCACAAGAAATAGGGAAATATCTCGACTTATCAGCGATGAGGCTCAGACTGGAAACTACTTAATGGTTATGGAATATGTAGAGGGTGGTAATTTGCGATAATTCTTGAAGAGCAGTCGGCCAGACTTTTGAACTAGGTTCTATCAATTACAAATTATAACTTATGGACTAGAAGATATCCATGAAAAGGCCCTCGCGGCAAGTAACGTTACGCCAATGCATCGAAACCAGTTAACGCAGAACGTAAAAGAATTTTCTGGATCACGTGCCTTTCTTCCTCTGAATTTTGCCTTTGTATTTGCCATGACCATCAATAAGGCACGTAGGAATTTATTTGCCGACTCCAGTATTTTCTCATGGCCAACTTTATGTTGCTTGTTCTAGGACTACGTCTAGATAAAGCCTTAAGATTCTAATAACAGGCCAGCTGAAGAGGTGTTACAAAAGATGTAGACTTTTACGTAGACCTGTAGGAGGAATGGTTATAGTGCTTAAATAGTTTATTTCCGTCGTTATGCTCTGTAAATTACGCATTATTGGTTACACGCTACACGTATGCAGTTGGACCGTCAGCGAAGCGGCGGGTTAACCTCGTATCGTTTAAAAATCATCGACAAACCTTTCTTACTCCATTATACAGATATGTTTGCCTTATGACTCGTAAGTACGGACAGGAAAAAGAACCGTAGCGTCTCTTATTACTATTGATCGGCAAGGATTTGGGGTTCAATTTGGGGTACTTTCTTGCAAATCATTCCTTCGTGCTACCGAACTTGTAACTACTGTTGTGAAAAACTTTACTATTACGTTTGAGGTCAGGAAAAAGGCACAAGGTAGGTAGCATCTCCGAGTATACATCCCACACAAAAACCAAATTTGAACCCCAAATCACCAACTACCCATTTTCATAGATCAGTCGTCATATCAAAAACGAATCGGAAAACTTCATATTGCTATTACTGGTAGCTCGTTAAAGAATAACAAAACATCTCGTGAATAAGAGCAAAGGCATTACGAATATTACTTTGTTGTTTTAATCCTCAGTTGTGTCGATAATAATGATTGCTATTCCCATAAATTATCTTTAATGGTAAAAATGGCGAACGATTAATATTGTCAATTTATATGAAATATCCCTTTCTTTAAATAATGCATAACTCGCTCTCAAAACAAACTGTTAAATTGTTACGCGTGTGATTCTAAGAAATAAACATTAATGGGTAAGTGAAATAATCCGGTACATTAATGTTAAACATGGGAAAACAGTTATCATAATAATAACCCATCTAAATATACTAATAAAAAATGCTGCAATGACGATTTTGTACTAGTATTTGACTATTTAAATAATAAAAAATTTTTTAAAACAACATTAGTTAGCATATCATTACTATTAATATTATGGCTGCCTTGCAAGTAAAGAAGCAAGACGAAGAGAAAAAAAAGTTGCGGCCCAAAAAAGCGAAGAATGTGCACAAAAAAAAAGAAGAGATGACAGCATAAGATTAAATGATTGTATAGACACTTAGTTTACAATTGACAAATTCTATCTTAAAAAAACCCCCCACAAGCGTAAGTGATAAAAATGACAATAGGAGAACGCCGTTCAAAAATACTCTTAAGCGAACGTTCATTCAAAGCTACAATAAAGTCACCTTTGTACCAATATGATATTTTGATATACCTTCTATTCGCCATTTAAAATGATGCAAGACAGGCGCAACTGGAAAACAATCTAAAAGTTTATATAAAAAAGTAACCATTTTGGTTTTAAGTAACAATGTACAATTGAGTAATAACCATATAATAAAAAGTGCAGGAGTTCAAGAATTGTTCAGTATCAGTAAAATCACATCGGAGGTGGATGTAATTTTTGATGGTCATATTTCAACGATCATCTGGTCAATTCCAAAAATAGATCATTCCACAAGGTGTTGTTTGTACGTAATAAACGCAAAGATTTGAGTTTGCCTAGGGTCCAAGAATTGTTCGATATCATTTATCAACTACATCAACATCAAATGTTGTAATTAATGAAAGTTTTGATGGCCATATTTCAACGATCAGCTGACCAATCCAAAAAGACATCATTTCTATACAAAAGATGAGGGCATTCCTGACAAGGATGCCTTGCAAAGCAGTGACGTCAGAAATTGTCAAAGTTGACGACCTTATTGTCGAGTCAACAACCGGCGTAGTAGTAGGAGAGCAATCGATCGCTGACCTTGGGGTTTATTAAGGGAGTAACCTATTCGATAATTACTGATAAATCAATTCTTTTCACTGGTTTTTAAGTCAAGGAGCTATTTTCAAACGGAGCCGTGGCTTCTCCTATTTTTAAGTTAAATACGACGACAGTTAGTGACCTGTAAACTAGGCTTTATTACTCACGATCTTATTCGTCTTCTTAAACAACTATTTCCCTTCCGATGGAATTAATTCGGAAGCCTATAGGTTGGCCATACTTGTATCTATCTCTTGTATCTATCTGAAATGTATTTCCACTTAAGCGAATAACAATCGTAATGCCAAGAGAATATCAACGGCGGATATTCCCAGTCAATATAGAGATTAGTGGTTCGCAACAATATCGAATAATTTACCAGAGAACGAATGATGTATTTCAGAGTATAAAGAACTGCTCGTTTATTAGAAAGAATCGCGCTTCTTAGGTCTCGAGATTTCAATTCTTATTACATGTGGAAGTCATTTTTACCTAACCAGTTCTAGTTAATTGTTTACGGGTGTACAAATGCGATGGCATCATGCGAAATGTAAGAGAAAATACGTCATCATTTAATATTAGACCTAGAAGTTTCCAAAGAACTACGTATTGGAATAACAGCAATATTATAACTAGAGATGATATTCCTTTACGATTTCAAGTAAAGAAGCAAACAGCTCAATTGTTACATGTGTGAAACAACAATAGTGAGTAAGTGAAAAACTTTGACAATAATCCGCTGCATTGATGTTAAACATGGAAAAGCAGTCGTCATAACCTCGGAAAGCTGGCAGCTAAAGAAAATTTTTATTTATTTAAAAATTTTTAATACATTTAATACTTGGTAGGTCATCCTTGATTCTTACTGCATGCTTCAATTCTATGTGACATGCTTTCTATAAGATTTTTTGGATGTACAGAATGTTTATTACGCCTTCGTTTAAGTTTATTCCATAAATACTCAATCGGGTTAAGGTTCATTAGTCCTTCCAACAATTTGCGTTCAAACTCATTTAATTCTTTCCATGTCGAATGGTACAGTTTAAAAAAAGAAAAGAAAAGAAGTTAACGCACCCTTGTGCTGTAAGTTGCAAAACAGCAATCGTTTGCTATTAGTTTAGACGAGGGGATATTGTCCTAGCCGATACATCGAAAAGAGAAACCCACAATTTGGTACTTGTCCCACCAAAACTAGTGCCACGGTTACCTGATTTGTAAATAGTACTACCATACGATTGTCTGTTAATATATTAATATTAATATGTCCCAATCTTAATTAATATTAATATTAAAAATTTTAAAAAAAAAGCTTGGCGCCGGATGCTTTTCCGAGGGTAGTTCTAATAAAGACGATGTTGCATTAGTGTTTGACTATTTAAAATAATAAATCATTATGGTCCGGTGCATAAATGTAGATACTCAATACAATCGCTACTAGCAAAAGTTTTGTTTCACCAAATCGATCGATGTCGGACACACTGACAAATGGCCTCGCCCTAACCGGACACGAAAAACGGAAACCCACTTTGAGAAGAGTACCCTAAGCATCGTGCAGTTTATATAGTGAAACATTAACACAAAACGCTGATTGATTGCATTAAAACTTTTATTACGTTTTAACCGTGCGGATGCACGAATCATAAAGTAATACCAGCAATTGATAAGTAACGTTTGCTCTTGACGGGAATGAAAAAAAAAAAGATCGTTAGTGCTTATAAATATTTTTCTGATTCTACCTCCGTCAATAAGCTCACACTACGCAAGCGTATTGCTGTGGTATTGGGCATTTCAGAAAGTACTGTTGGGCGGGTTATTCAAGATTGGAGCAAATGTAATGACGGATCTTTTACACCATATAAGATCCCGACCGGAGGTTCGACCAGATTCTAATATCTCACCGTGTTTATTCGTGAAATAATTGTAGAATCAAATAAAACAGGACGGCCCCATCTAAGGCGGTGACACGACAGTTTCTTTCATATAGTTTCTAAGTGGCAAATTTTTCGTATGCTACACAGTTTAGGTTACTACTTTTGCCAGGGCGAAAGAAGGAATATTTTACACGAGTTTCCAAATAACGTTATATTTCGCTGTCATATCTTCGATATCGGCTTGCTAATTTACAAGGAGATAATGACGTGCCAAACCGACCAGAAGTGTTCTTAGGCGAGTCATACTGTCATCTTTATCATACATCAAACAAAACCTGGGTCCTCATCAAGGCGTCGTTTTAGAACCAGGGCATGGACTGTTGGTTGTAGATAGATAATGATTGTTAAATGGACAATAATTTTTCTTTAGAGGATGATGTTGAATTTGACTAATCAACTTTTAATAAAATTGATATCAAAATGGTTCCTCTTGACTGAAGAATTGATTTATCTGATCAGAATTAAAAAATAACTTTCTCAAAAAATTTCTATGGAAAAAAAAACTGAGGTATCTACCGTATTTCTCCGACACGAATACTCCTTGTTCGTTTTAGTACCCGGGGTACTCGTGTACTGATGGGGGGTACATATCTCGATTTGTTTCTTTAAACTTCTATTGGTTGTGGAATCATGTTCTCGAAATTGTATATTATAATTAACGCGCGTTATTAGATACTACTAATACTGTATAGTATATAAAGAACTTTGAAATTAAAATTCAATTGCGATTTAGATTATTTATCTGCTCATCATAAGTCTCCCAGTGTTTCATGTCTTATGGTCTCGTGGATTTTAATTGGCTGTTAGAAGGTACAAATCACAGAGGGGTATATATGCCGGAGGATACCATAACTAATACCCGGGTGTAAATCAAAATTTGGCCTTCAAAATTGCCGCAGGGTATAGCTCATGAGGGGGGGGACTCGTGTCGGAGAAATACGGTACATTATTGCACCGGACTATACTGATAATATTTGTTACAATGGCAAGTAAAGAAGCAAGACGAAGAAAGACGTTACATGCCAACAAAAGTGTGCACAAAAAAAAATAATGGCACAATACCCCTACTCCCCCTTCTTTCAAAAAAAATTCGACATTTTGTGTTCCATAACATCCCGAAAATGGAATATTTTATGGTAGACTTACCTAAATGATATACCAAAAATATCATGAATTTTACATGTTTATAAAGTTGTCTAAGTAAAAACTTTAACTTTGCCACAATTTCCCATTTATTTCACCTCATACTCTGATAGACGAAAGTTTGATCCACTAATACCGTAAAATTTAATAAACTTTAATATCTTTACTTTGTCTTGTGCATTTTTTTATTGTAATTATACACAGTGAAAGTGGATATAACGGACTTTTCCCTGGAATGAAATTTTTACTAAACAATATCTGGTATAAACTCACAAGTCGATATTACGGACTAAAACGCTGGTCTACAGTCTGTTATATTAATATCGTCTTCCACTGTGTATTCTGTTAAAATTAAAATAGTCAGAATAAGAAGATTAACAATTGTGGGCCGTTAACTATTTTATTCAGTAAACTGAAACTTAATTCGAAAACTTTTATCAGTAGTAATTGTGTTATTTTATTAACAATTTCTTTGATAATTGGTGTATCCTGAAGAGGAAGAAAAGAAAAGAAAGAAAGAAAGAAAGAAAGAAAGAGAAAAAGAAAGAGAAAAAAAGAAGAAGAAAAATAGCATTTTACAAGAAACCATAAAATAATTCTGGAAAAGTAAAGTCTTTGTTTCTTTCGCTTATGGGCATTCCTGATCTGTTTACCGTCGTATAGTATTTTTAACAATTTCAGCGAAGTTTACTACTATTTGCACTATGTAACCACTCTTGCGAAGACTAGTAATCGCTTTACCATCGCGTTGGTTCACATATTTCTTCTTACATAAATCGACGTTGTTTTGATTCTCCAGTATACATCGCAACAACGAAACAAAAATAAAGTATAATTGCTGTATATAGAGCTTTTAAATTATAGAAATTTTATTAGTGAAATTCTATTAGTAAAATTCTGAAACAAGCGTCATGAAAGTTTTGCAGTTAAACTTTTGTCTGTCGAGTGTATCCATTTACTTTACCAAAAATAGTGCATTGTTAGAAAATATTGTAACAATAAATAGTTTGAGAATGTCAAGCCAATAGAACTAGTTTACTGCGATAAGGATATTAATATGTAAACAACTCATATTCGAGCAGTGACAAGAAACCTGGATTTGACGCATCCGTTAGCTCACAATCGGGAATCGACTTGACTCTAAATATTTATTACGGTTATACTTGAAGACCAAAATACTTATTGAACATCATTAATCTATTTCAATACTTTGTTAGAAGATGTCGATACTATTTATATGCAGTTGAATGGATAAATTTTCCATTGGCTTAATAATTTGGAGGAGCTACGTACGTATTTCCCACTAAGAACGCTAGGTAAATTACTCGATTGATATGAGGTTCAAAGTCTAACAATACCAAGTGAACATATGTTGATACGCGTTACAACGTAAGACATAGTGCATATGAACAGCGCGGAGAAATCTACCGAATGGACTATATAGAGCATACAGTTTACGCTTTCGCACTAAGAAACATTACCGCTTAACATTATTAAAGTGGTAATCGCTCACAGACTCAATTGCATGGTACGATCAGCTGAGCTTTTGTGATTACTGATGTCAATAATCTACGCGTTTAGAGAGTGTGAATAATTGCCTTTGCTAGGTAATTCGATATTAGTATGAGTATCCAGCCAATGGTTGGGTACTGGATAGGCGCATATGGTGAGTTAATACCTTGAGACAATATAGGAACAGGAACGGCTGTAATACGATATGCATACAAAGTATGAAATGCTTGTCGCTCAAAACTTTGAAAACCTATACATAACTGTTGGTGTATAGTTGAAGACAGTGTCGTAGTCACTTCTATTTATTGCATGCATGTTCACATAAAGCATAATATTTCATTGCGATACTAATATATCTAATGTATTCCGCGTCAGGATTAAAATACTAAAACGACATACTGTCTGCCTTCGCCTCATACTTAAATATTACGATAATAAGCGTATATACAACAAACATGAACTTTGTCATGAAACACAAGGGACAAAAGAAAAAGAAAACTATAATGAGACAAATTATAAAGGTTTAAAAAAGTAATAATCTAAAATGTCTAAAAATATATGAAATAGCATTTGAAACGATAAAATAATGTGGTTTATGTTAATTTGTATGTTTCTCAAATTTCTATGAAGACGTGGAAAAGAGTCCGAGTTCCTGAACTGCAGACGCAAGGCGTTTGTACTCTGCTAGCAACTCTGTTTGCATCAAAAGAATTCGCAAAAGCATGTTACTAAACAAAATCACAAGGAGAAAGCGCGCATAATGTCACATATACAACACATACCAGCGACATCGCCTACCCTAAAGTCCTCAGATTTACACTCTAAAAACTTTGTTATGGGTGGAGCTATTTTCTTTGCTTGAATCGGTGCAGCATGTTTTGTCTATGGTTCACATCCAATATAGAACGCACTTTAGAAATTGGTATAAAGCATTACTTAAGCTTGTATTCCATACCATACCTCAGTTACCGATTGAGAGCGCTCAGATGAAAATCGTGGCAAAACACTAATTTGTCGCAATCGGTTAGTCCTATAGGTCATTACCCAATATTCAATATGGACAATCAATCACATAACAAGATCCAATTTGAAGTAAAACGACTACGTACAATGACAATCCTCCCTCGGCCTGTTTCTTCGCGTCTGTATCCTCGTTTATTCTTTCGCTCTTCCCGTTCTCTACTTCATTACTTTCGTCCTGATTTTTCTTCGTCCTATCATCCTCTTTCACCTTACCAATCTCTGCCAATTCCTTTCCATCTGGTAATTCTCTTTCGAGAAGACTAAATCTTTTTCGTTTGCCGTTTTCCTCGATTGGACTTGAAACCTCAACCTCAACTGCTTGCTTCTCATTTATACTTCCATCGTCATTCTTTGTCTCCCTTCTACCAGCGTCGTTGTATCCAAGTATCCTCCCAAACATTTTGTAGGATGTATCGACTACGCCGGTAATTCCGGTGATTACTTTAAGTCCGCTGTCAGTAGCTGCACCGACAATTTCGTATCCTACGCGTCGCGGGTCGGCAAGAGGGAATGGAAGAGAGGGTTGTTGGGAGGGTGGAGTTGGAAGAGGAGGGATCGGTGATGTACGGTGAATGTCAGTCACGTCGCTGGTTGTGCGAAACGATGATTTTAAGAGTTTGGAATGTATTAGCGAATAAAATATCATTATGCAAATTCCCAACGGAGTTTCAACTTGGATGACTAACCTCACTACCTTCTCCGGTGATAGTCCCAAAACTTGTAATTCTACATTCTCCAAGAATGAGACGACGGCCAGCTAGAAAGAAAAGTATATACCGAATGAGCATAGTCGTAAAAAATATATAGAACCTTGGTTGGATCAATGTGACACTCACAGCATTCGTTAGGCAATAAGATAATTCCCCATGAAGTAATGACCGCACACGATACCGTTGAATAAATCTATAATTAATGTCGTTAATATTAATTCGGGAGTACTCGATGACGCAAGACGTATATATAAATAATGACATCAATGATTTCGTCAAACCTTCACCTCAAGTTGGATATCAGTTCCCTCGGATTAGCCTTGACCACTATAAAAATCAACATTGGCAGAATGGCATCAGCGTTCGATACCCTTCTCTCGTCTATTGGAGATGTAGGCGTAACAGGAGAAATTGGTGTCTTTGGATGCTCAGGAATATCATTTGAATGTTCGGGAATATCATTTGAATGTTCGGGAATATCATTTGAACGTTCGGGGCTATCATTTGAATGTTCAGGACTATCATTCGGCTGTTCTGAATTATCACTCGACTGTTCTGAATTATCAATTGGCTGTTCTGAATTATTCTTTGGTTGTTCTGAATTATTCTTTGGTTGCTCTGGATTATCCTTTGGCTGTTCGGGATTATCCTTTGGCTGTTTTGTATCACTTTTTGATTGCGTCTTCAAACTTTGACTTAGCGTATCTAAAAAATCCATTGCATTTACGCGTCAGCAGTCAGCTAATCAAATCGAAAAATCTTCAACAAACGAGCCTGATGTATTACCGACTATTATCCTATGGCAATCAACGATAACGTTCAATTTCTCAATTGGTGACTTCATGGACTGGAGGCACTGCAATTTAGCACCAGCCGTCTGAATGGCATCGTCAAAGAGTGATTGCTGGTGTGATTGAACGACGACACCCAAGTGCACCAGACCTAGTTCTAAAAGATTAAGCGCGGCGATTTTAGAGCATAATGCTTCGTCGGAGAGATCGTCATCACTCCAGGGCGGTATGAAAAGACTGGGACAATTAAAAACGATGGGCGTAAATATCAGCTAGATCGCTAATAGTGAAAATACGTTATATCGCAAACTTGATCATTAAAGACTTGTATATACTTTTCGTATAATGCAGAGCAGACAAATTTTTCCAGCGAGTTCAACTTGGATTCAACTATTGCATCTTGTTCTTCAGTCAATTCTCCTCCAGCTTCAAGTTTCGATCGGACGCTGTCAAACAAGTCTTGTATTTTCTCAGTCGAGGTTTCTTCAGACTTCATCGGTGTCTGTTGATATTCTTTGACAAACCTACCAAAAAAAAATCGAGTCCATGTTAAAAATCTCGTCATGAAAAGGCACATTTTGTAGCAAGTCGGTACCACGTATAGGCACAGAACGTATATCTTCATACGATAGCTTATTTAATACCTCTGAATATCCTCAGGTAGTGATCCGGGTAGATCACTAATCTCTTTTATTTTTTCCGTCTTTTCCAGTATAAAATTCACTCTTTCAGAGACTTCTCGTTTTATCAGAGGAGTTTCTATCAATAACGCACGAATATTCATTCCATGGAGCATGATGTCTGCATTGTGGCTGATTATTTTTATGGCCGGGAACGAGCTTGGATCTGTTGATGATGAGAAAGCATCGAAGAGAGTTCTATATTCAGAGTGTTTGTGCAATATTAGTAGAGGCAAAAATTTAGTATGATCAAAGTAAAACGAAAACTTACTTTTGTTTCTTTGTAGTGTCATCCAAAATATTTCCCAGTTCTTGCTCTGTAGGAAGCAGGCCGATTGAAATCAGTGAATCCCTTTGCGCAAATAAAATGGCGATAGTTAATGACGAGCTCAAACATAGCGGAATAAAGAAAACATAATACATTAATGGCTTGTAAAGTAACCTCTACCCTAGTAAAACCACTCTAATTCCACTCAACGTAATCGCCAGGATTTTGTCGTCTGATTGTTGGGTAATGATAATATTATCTTCCAGAAATTCACGTTCCATCGTTAAAAACGGTGTTGTTACAGCCGCAGTGGCAAGCAACACGGTCGCCTAATCGTAAACAAAAAACACATTCATGAATCAAACTTGATCTTTGCCACGCCTACGAATTCTTCCCCAATCTTCGACAAAACAAAACAAAAAAAAGGCACTTCATTGTTGCAACCTTCTTTGAAATCAACAATTGCACAACGTCCGAAAATCCTATCGTCATCTCCTTCAACATGTTGAGCATAGATGCACCAACGGAACCATTAGGTACTGGAGTACCATTAATCTTGGGTTGTAGCAATGCCTGCGAAGACGTAGAGCCTGAAGACGGTGACCGTCTACTCCTCTGATTGAACCAGGCGGCGTTCACTTCCAAATCGTCGTCTTCGTTTAATAATGGATGACTCGTAAGAGTATCTGTACTCTTTGTCATTTTCAAACCTCGCGTATTCAATGTTGAAGTCCCATTTATTCCTTGTGTATGAAGGGTAATGGCAGGCTTGTGGCTATTGGCCATAACTGTTGAGCTGCTAATCGGGGGACGTTGTTTCGGGATCTGTTGGAATTCTTTATGATTCAAGTTATCTCCAACATTGTATGTCGAATGCAGTCTTTATTCACGTGATCACGATAAGCAACAAGCCACGTGAAGTGTCAAGTTTTAACTCTATTTGGTGTATCTGATAATGTAAGCGGTAATAGTAAATTTGACTTCATATGATTGCTTGCCAATGAATAAATGGTCTGTTCTTTTCCCACTCTTAGCATTATTCACACATAGTGCATGAACACCGCTTACTTTGGTTATCATATTGCCAAACTCTACAAATCTGTGTCTAATACCACAGTACCGATTCGATTAGGCAGACATTCCAATACCAATACCGCAATTGGCTTGGATAATTACAGTGGAGTCTTTAAAATTAACACTAAAATTTATAATTCAAGTCGTACAATATGACATGTGGTTAGTATTGGCGCGACCCCAAAAAATCTTGCCAAATTTATCCAACATTAATAATAATGATGATGTTATTAATAATATCAGATGTCAACAACTACCATGACATGTCGTGATAAACAGGTTTATGGCACAGTTAAAAGCCTTTATATTTCGTAGTTAATAAATCCCTATTAGTTGTCAATGAGTTATCACAAAGTCATTATTATTATGTAATGACAAGGAGTTTAGACAACGAGATTATTAGTACGTTGGTATCGATATAGTGATGGACTCGCCACATTTCCTACATTGACAATCCCAATCTGACGGCATGTCCGTGATAAACACGACATCTTTTTTTTTGTTTTCTCTAAAACTCCTCTTGCTATTCCACTCGGCCCAAAGATGCTTGTCGCAGCTTTACTGCGCACTCAATTGATTGGTAACTTCAACAAACGTAGATAAGTTTTTTTTTATTACTTCAGACACTAGCAATTTTTGGATAACTTACAATGCAATTGTCATGTTAGCATTGTTATAAATGTAATCGTACGTTTGTAATATAATGCTGTCATACAGTAACTACCAAAGATGCATCATCAATAAGATAATGCGTAATCCTCTACGAGGTAAAATCGATACCATTGTTCGATCTAATAAAGTTAGTAATTCTTTCTTCAATCAATGAACTCGGAAAACTTGTCTTTCTCGTTTGGATTGCTGTTCGACAAAAAAAGGTTTCACATACAATAATTGATAATTCTTTCACGGCTTTGTTGACACCATTTTGATTCCAAGGGCGGAGGTAATTCCAATCAATTAGAAGATAGATTATCCGTGGCGTTTTGCAGTTCTTTGACGCCGTTATTTAGTTGTATTGATTTTTGGTTGCATCTCCATATAAAGTATCACGGCTTTGTTGACACCATTTTGATTTTCAAAGGCGAGGTAATTAGAAGATAGATTATCCGAGGCGTTTTGCAGTTCTTTGATGCCGTTATTTAGTTGTATTGATTTTTTGTTGCATCTCCATATAAAATATCACGGCTTTGTTGATACCATTTTGATTTTCAAAGGCGAGGTAATTAGAAGATGGATTATCCGTGACGTTCTACAGGTCTTTGATGTCGTTATTTAGTTGTATTGATTTTTTGTTACATCTCCATATAAAATATCACGGCTTTGTTGACACCATTTTGATTTTCAAAGGCGAGGTAATTAGAAGATGGATTATCCGTGACGTTCTACAGGTCTTTGATGCCGTTATTTAGTTGTATTGATTTTTTGTTACATCTCCATATAAAATATCACGGCTTTGTTGACACCATTTTGATTTTCAAAGGCGAGGTAATTAGAAGATGGATTATCCGTGACGTTCTACAGTTCTTTGATGTCGTTATTTAGTTGTACTAATTTCTCCATATAAAGTATCAAGCAAAGACCGAGAATAATTTACTACGCCGGACATGCAAGCGGCCATTGTGTACTGCGGTATGATCACACGTTTCCATATGGAAACAACTTACTCTTTGTTTGATTATTCGTGAATTTTCTATTATTTAAACTATCAGACAGACTTTTCTAGTTTGTGGTAACATATGGACGTCATTATTTGTAGATAAACGTAAAACAAGTACAACTCAACACAAACGTTCGATCATTTGCTTTTGTCCTTCTTTTTTCAGAAATAAATGTAATTGCGCAGCGCCACGCTGCGCTCCGCACTAATGCGTCATCATAATGAGTCG
This sequence comes from Paraglomus brasilianum, assembly GCA_910592345.1. NCBI lineage: Eukaryota > Fungi > Glomeromycota > Glomeromycetes > Paraglomerales > Paraglomeraceae > Paraglomus > Paraglomus brasilianum. The sequence continues at coordinate 35,661 of CAJVPI010000189.1, forward strand.
CAACTACTAAAATTACGGTTTGTTAAAAAGAATGTACAATAGCGTTTTCCAGTAATAATAAGCATGTCGAAAACTTATAAATAGAGAGCCAGCTTCAGCTTGCAATTTCCATAGACTGTAAACGTCATATACCAGTCACAAATATCGCTGCTACAGTAACTGTCATAATATAACTCGCCACAAAGCCATCGATCTCTACTAGTTGGAATGCTCCAACGTAATACCGCGCATCACACAAATGAAATTTGCGCTGGACACAGACATCCTTTTACTCGGCCTCGCGGCCAAAAGAAACAAAATCACGCTTTGTTAACTACGATGACTATCATCCACCGTCGGACGGTTACGAAAAGCGTCGCCGTTTGCTAACGAGACGACTGTCCATCGGCGGGCGGGGAAGTCAAACTGGCACTGGCCATTAAAAAAATTTTTATATATATGTATATGAACTTTTTTTTTTAAGACAGTTCCTACCTTTATTTTAAGTTAGACTTTATTATTATGTACTTTATTTTATGTCTTTATAATATGATTTTTTAAGGTGAGCAATATACAGTTCACTGGTCTCCTTATTATTATGTACGTTATTAACAATATGATCGAGCAATACGATCCCTGTTTCACTTTAAGTTAGGCTTTATCCCCTTTATTAATATGACAATCACCCATAATTAAGCGTTTGTCCACTGCCCCTATCAAGAAGTATAATTATGAGCAAACAAATAAGGGACTGTTCTTCGATGAATTGTATTGGATAGATAATAATAGTAATAATAATAACCAATGTGTAAATATAAACGTGTAAATAAATATGTAAATAGTTGTAAATAAACATGTGACCAATATGTCATGCATAATACCATGGGTCCGGTTCATGTCTTCGCCGAAAGGCTTTTTAATAGTTATCATTACCCCATAATGGAAACGTAAAGATAGTGCAGAATTGTGGATGAATGAGTACCCTCCTTTTGGCGTATTGAACAAAAATATGCGATTGGGTTTATCTCATGTAATCAAATACTATACTGTATATCGAATCCTACAGCCAAATAATGACTAGAAACCGGTAGATAGCGTCAGAAATAGTACCGACTTTATAATTCTGCACTATTGCTATTATGGATAATGATAGTCATTAGACCAAATGTACTGTCGGCGAAATGTTCGTCGATGTTGATGAAATGAATATTACAGCATTACCCGATGTGTACACAATTTTTATTAATACTCGGTAAGGCTTACTGCGCTTTCGATACAATCATAGTATCACTGTATTTGGATCAGAACAAACGTTTTTCAGGGGAAATGTTAATTTTGTTAATGAGGAGATGCATTGAATGAAGGGGATTGGACTGTTTTATGTAGCTTGCCTGTTTTGGTACAACCTGTGTCGCTTGCATAAACTGTACGGTACCGTATAAAAATACCTGCATTTGTATATGTATAAACCTTATAAATACAGTCAGACTCATATCGCCGAGACCTCATAATTTATGCATTAAGAGGAGGTATGCAACATGTAGGGAGCAAAGCAATTGATTGGATATTCTCTTTGGACATGATAATAGGAGACTACCAATATCAATTAAAGAAGCAACAGAATCACTTAACAAATTGGTACAATTTTTTGGGGGTCAGAAAGGTATTAACATAGTGATAGCTAAGTTCCTGGGATACCGTTACGTAAAAAATGATCTCAACAGCTCGATGCCCCGATCAAATTTGGAATTATTGCCTTAAATTGGTAGGGGCATTGACTAAATTGGAAATTGTTTATTTTTCACATGAACCCGACTTATTCACACGATTTTTTATTAATTTTATCTGTCACCCAAAACCTAAATACAGTATTACTCTATTTACAAAGGCTGTTGAGAACTGATGCCCCTACTTGTACTGTATACATTTCCAAATTTGATCGGGGCATCAAAGCAGTTGAGAAGGCCCTTACAATACGAGGTAACCATATGTAGTCAACCATAGGTTAGGGTGTGTTACGCAGTTAATATGCTTACTAAGATCAAAAGTTTAATTGTACGGTTGTTATTTTATATAGGAGCAATATCCTCTGGAAAGCAATGTTATAATTAAGGATATATAGTAATGCGAGGGGATTAACAATTTGCGTCAATCGTTTGTAGAAATTAAAAGAACACAACTTCATTACTGCCAACGTTTAAATCTTAACTGCCATAGAGACCATATTTATTCATAATTTGTGCGATTATTATCATAGGAAACATACTAAAAATTTTTATGTAATATAATTACATATTATTGTGCTTAAGGCGAAGAAGCAACCGCGCTACTTCGATATCTGTCAATTTTCCCTCTTGAGTCGGTTGCTTGGGAGGATATCTTGCTCCTTGCGTCGCAAGTATTAAACTTACTTGGCCTATAAAACTGGTTAGACTTTCTGTTGTCTACCAAATAAAAGGGGGAGATTAATTAGTGTAATATTGTAACATTTCTAGACAAGATTTCAATTGCTTACCCAGTTAGCAAACATTCCCTTATCGTTACTGCTCCCTTCTTCTTTGACTTCTTCGTGAACGTCCATCTTCAGCTCATCCGCTAACTTGTAAACTTTTTCTAGCTTACTTTCCACGGTTCCAAGCTCCTTTTTCCTTTGTTGGCATTTTTTACAACCCTTTCTAGGCTTGATCGTAGCTTGTCGATTGCGTTGTTTAACTTTCATAATCGGGAGATGCCCCGTAAAATCAGTTTCCCTTGATTTACGCTCCTTGCGTTTGCGCGGTGGATCAGCTACAGCTTGTGTAGTTTCTGAGAGATTGATGCTATGTTTCTCACAGCTCATTGCTGATATTGGAAATATGGCGAGTGTCATATAGCGGTATTTATAATATGCTAGTGTGATACACATTTCGGTATAATTTCCGGTTCAGCGCGAGTGGCCGATTGAATGTTTATTAAGCATTTGAATCGTGGTTGAATAATATGAAAGGGTTCAGCGCGAGTAGCCGATTGAATGTTTATTAAGCATTTGAATCCTGGGGAATTATTATTGAATTAGCCATTTTGTTGACTGCCTATCACGATTTGTACTGCCTAATATAGTAATTTATACACACAAAAAGCATAAGGTTAAATGATTGTACGCCACTCTATAATCCGATTTAATAAAGCGCGCATTTACCACAATTACAATATCCCCCCCTTTCCACCAAAAATCTTAATAATGAGTTTCAAGTATTTGAACATAATCGGGTCTACCAATCTAAGCCTCTGCCAGAAAAAATCAAACCTCCACCCCCCATGAAACCACATTTTCTATATTAAATCTTGTTCCGGGAGACAACCTGGACCCATCATTCTTGAATACTGTAAAGCGACTTTCATCTCTCCAAATGAGACTTTCACAATCCCTTTTTTTAACATACCAATTCTCTTTGCCGATCGGTAAGTAAAGATTTGGATGTCGGAATGCGAGACTATAACATATAAAAAGTTTAACTTCAGTCATTATGCACACTTTAGAGCAATTAATAAAGTTAGGGTGTGCCTGATAGACGAAATTTGAAACAATAATATACTATAAAGTTATTTTTAGAATAAACCGCTCCCATTGATGGTGGTGATCATCAAAATCAAAACTCTTCCCAAAGTTAATGTTAGAGTGTAATTTAACCCTTTCCAGATCGATAAATTAGTTTTATTAATATTAAATATAAACACTAACACTATTTAGGGAGGGGGTTTACTTAATAAAGAGTTTTAACAATCACGTCGATTAAACAGATTTTCCTTTATTATAGGTTCTAGCTAACTTTATATAAAAAGCTTGACTCTAATTGCTAACTAAGAATTGTGTTATGCTACTTTGTTTCATCGAATTTACCCTTTTTTCACGAATGAACTTCTCCAAACTATTGACGCCTTTTAAATAGCTGCTGGCGCCCTCTTGTTGAATTAGAAATGACAATATCTACATTAAAACAATTAAAGTTCTTTTGCTAGTTCAAAGCTATTGTAAAATGAAACAAACAGTTTCTAATTAAAACATCGAAAAGAAATACTTTGCACAGTTAGATCTATAACAATAATAATAATCCTTCTTCTGTTTCAAAACAGGATCAAACTCAAACAGTGAAAACAAAGAAAATACCAATGCTTCACAAAGAAATCTTAACATGTAAAACTGTATCTATAACAGATAATGTTGTGCGCGTGAACATGTTTGAAACTTGATACTGTATTTGAAACAGTCAGATCGATTCTAGAATAATCTGCAAAAAAATCTCGAAATCTGATTGGTGATCGACATTGTTAGCGACGCTTATATCGAATACTTCAAATAAAACGATAGAAACATACTTTTACGAGTATACAGTTTCATAATCCCCAGGAATCCCCACAACTTTACATAGTAGCTTTCTATTAAATTTGGTTTAAATTTACACCTCGCTGTACTATGAACGCAAAAAAATTTTACCTTGTCTGTTCGAGTCTCTTGCCAACGTCTATGACGAAAGTCAGTCAACAAGATGTGAGACTAAGCAGAGTCAAAAATGGCGACATGCAGCAGCTAATGTTGCAGCAAAGGAAATAAAAGAAACGGTTAAATATTTCCCGGAACTATCTGCATTATTTGACTCGTTAGAAAATTACTCATTGTGCAAAAGACACTATAACCAAATTAGTCCATTAATAAACGAGTTACTAAAACAGAAGAAAAGACCAAAACTCTCTAGCGATATCGAATTGTTAGAATTCGAAAAGACTTCTGAATTTGGAGTCCAAGTATCCTTGCTGGATCCAGCATGCGAAGATCATGAAACGGATACAAGATCTATCATCTGAGAATGTAGCATTAAAGAAGCGGTTAGATGAAGCATTTAATGACCAACAAGGGGTCGTATTAGGACTGTAGCTCGTTTTAATAGGCCTTCATTAAGACTTGCAGCTAGACGAACATTCGCACCGATTTGGTCTGCTCGGCGACATTCTATTTACCGGTTAATTGAAGTTACTGCCGAAGATCAAAGATTACGATTAAGACCCGAAATTTACGAGTTGATTCAAGAAAGAATTATAACTTCACGTTCTAAACTATCGAATCAACATCAAGATCATGACGTAATATTGGAAGAATTAACAAAATGCTCAAATCTTTAGTTCCTGCTGGTGAGATAGCAGCACGTAGTTATACAAAATTTTTTGAAATTGCGTACTAACCTTTTTAATTTAATGAAAGTAAAATGCACGGACCTCGTACACGTCCTAGCTTTACTGCTGAATCACGTCGATTTCGGGTTCGAATAATAAAGACCAAATTTGTAAACCCAAACCGCCAATAATCGTGGGTTTCAAGACATAAGTGGAGTGGATGCTAAGTGAAGAAATGAAAGATTTGGTAAAATTGCTCGTAGGAGAAGAATAGACTTTATTAAAGCAAAGCCAACTAAAGAAACATCACTAGGCGTTTGGCAATCAAATTCCAATAACACATGAAGAAACAAATCGTCAGAAGGCTGAAAGTTCATTAACGAAATCACAGATATTAGCCATAATCAACTCCTTAAGTCTTTTTTAGGTGAATCAGAACGGTTTCGAGGTTTATCAAGTAAATCCCGTGCCGACTTGGTGAACATTCTTCAAGAAGTTAGAAATATAATAATAATATCTGAAAATAGTATTAATATTAATAGGATATGTGCTTCCACAATCGAATCCTAGACTTGGTTATCCCTATAAACAGTATGATCTGCAACATCTGGGCACAATGGATTCATCGATACATTAATTGCAAGCAATTTAGCTGGTACTGATGTTTATTATTAATAAAGTTTATAATGGTTACTAATATAAGACATACAATAGACACTTAGTTTACAATTGACAAATTTACACTTAGTAAAAAACAAACAGCCAATCGTAAGTAATAAAAATGACAACAGGAGAATGCGTTCAAAGCGAACGTTCAAAAGGTCACCTTTGTGCCAATGTGATATTCGATATATCTTCTATTCGCTATCTAAAGTGATGCAAGACAGGCGTAACTGGAAAACAATCTAAAAGTTTACATAAAAAGTAGTTTTTGGTTCTAAGTAAAGTCAACGTACAGTTGAGTAATAACTGTGCATTTCACCATTCTCGAGAAAGTATAACTATGAGCAAACAAATAAGAGACCAAGAATGATATTGAATAGACAATAATAACACCAATAACTGATGTGTAGATATCAACGTGTAAACAAATATGTAAATACTGTAGATGTAAATAAATATGTGACCAATATGCCAAGAAACCACTTGTCGATCTGTTTGTTTGTAAATCGTAACTATATTATTATTAAGTTTAAACTCTAACTCTAACGAGGTATACTTTCTGCTACGAAATTAATTAAATTAACCATTGTCCTTAACCGCAACAGCGAATTGTCAGATTTCACTTATGTTAAACATGCTCGATTAGATTGGGATCTGAAGAATGTGCGGGTTTATGAAAGTGATATTATTATATTATCATCTTTTCGGTTAACGTCTCTTTTGTTCAACAAACTAGGTTAATAATATCTTATAAGTGTCTGTCCCAGTCTATCCAGAAGATTATGTTTTTTGCGAAACTCGATATAGCCAATTGCATTAATCTGTCTTCTGTTAACGGCAGACAACATTCTGTCCCGTCCATTGCCAACTCAAGTATCGCTATTATAGCAAATACAATCGTAAAATTCGCTTTATATGGGTAACTTTATTTTTTGACTCGTCAAAATCTCTGCAGGGATATTATTACGGCGTTTCGATTCCATATATAACCTCAGCTCGGGTATTGGCTTTCCTTTATTATGAAATACATTAAGGTCTGATCACTGCGTTTATGTGAATATGAGTTGGAAACAAGTTGGGAATAACCTCGTCTCCAATAGTTTTATGATCTCAGACACAATCTATACTTAATAAGCAAAATTTAATATGCTTTGTCAACTGTCCGAGGAACAAATAAAATCTCTCAACCTTCCAGACTATTCTTTCTGTCAGGCATTACGTTGTCCCATGCAACTCGTTGTAATGAAGCACCACTGTTGAAGCATCAACCAATTATTTCAGATTACTTGGCAAATACATAACTGACAAACAAGCTATCCACATCGCATGTCTGTACAGGTGATTTGTGCATATAATAATGTTGCGGATTAAATTTAGCAAGTCGAAACGGGCATTTCCGACATCAATATTACCTGAACAAGAAAGCCAAATTATAAATCACAAGAAAATCGAGTATAAACTTTTCCAAAGTTATACGATGAGAACATTCGATTTTATTTATAGGTACAGCTTTATGCAGTACCACAATGCAGATCTGGATTTTCCCCGTTCGGGATATATAGCATTATCAATAATTCGTGCACCAATAAAATTAAGCACAGCCACAATAATTACAATTAGGTACATGCGACAGCGAAGGCAAATAGTGACAACCCAAATCCCAGAAAGGACCAGAACAATTGCATGCATATCAACTGTTTTTCACCATTGACTCGACAATGTATTACCATCATAAAAGTTAATTATGAATCCGACTTTTACCTCAATAGTAAGTTTCAATCAACGTAATCGTAATATGATACTTTATTTTAACACAACTTGAAACAAGAGTATGCACACACGTTTTTATAAGATAATAAAACTCCGGAGATTTGGTACCGTATTATATATCACAATGCAGTAAAATTAAAACACGTGTACATATTAATAAAACCAAAAGCACATGCACCACTAATGTAACCATGTGTTTATTACCTCGGTCTTCATCATTATTACTTCTTGGTACAATTAGGACTATGTAACAACAGTGTACTGTTTGTACGAATAACAACAATTCCATGCAAAGTGGTCATTGTAAGCAAAAAGTGCACCATAGCATTAATGCAGATCTCCGTTGTGACCGGAAATCGTTGTGTTTACTGCATCGGCAAGCCGTAGTTTCTAGCATTAACGCGTATATTTTATTGTGTAATATTTTTGACGATTATAATTCTTTTACTAACAAATTCTTAAATGTACTTTCATCATATGCTTAACAAAAAATTCAATCGAAGATTACGAAAAAGAGAATAAATGTGAAGTTTTTAAAATTAAAAATTATATAGTTTTAAAAAAAAATTTTGCCCGTAATTGCCCCCAACTCCTGAGCTACAGGGAATTATCGTGAATCCGGTCTACCGAGCTACTTTCAAGCACCTGGCTAATTCTATGTACAAATTGATTTAGACTTTCTGTTGTCTATCAAATAAAAGGGGAGGAGGAAATAATTAGGATAAAGATTTACGTAATAATTATAACATTATTCATTTATAGACAAAATTTTAATTACCCAGTCAGCAAACATTGCGTTATTGTTACTGCTCCCTTCTTCTTTGACTTCTTCGTGAACATCATCTACGCTCATCTTCAGCTCATCCACTAACTTTTCAACTTTGTCTAGTTTGCTTTCGACGGCTCCAAGCTCCTTTTCCCTTTGTTGGCATTTCTTACAAACCTTTTTGGGCCTAGTTATAGCTTGTCGATTGCGTTGTTTAACTGTCATAATCGGGAGATGTCCTGTATAATCAGTTTCCCTTGATTTA
>CAJVPI010000190.1:0-44215 GCA_910592345.1 Paraglomus brasilianum
ATGTATGGATGCAATAAAAAAAGAGATGTTAAATTGATCCCTAGATCTTTGTGTTTATTTTGAATTAAACTTATCGCCAACTTGAGCATGCTAGACGCGGTTTAATGACGTATACAATTTTCCGGTTTTTTTTTTTTTTTGACACACTGTATGTGTGAAGACAACGACTTTATGACGTCAAGTGTAACATTTTTAATATCCCAACTCTGGCCATGAAATTAAGATTGGAGTGACTGGAATTACTCCAGGATTAGATCCTTATATGTAACGAACCAATCAAAGTTTTTGGCTGTGCGAGTTGTCTGAATTTGTATATTCCCTGACTGTATTACTCTCTATTGCATTTGCTCAGCCGTGGAACTCGCCATGGGAATTATGGATTACATGGCGAATGGTAAAATGGGACAGAATATTGTCTTACCTGCAACAGTTCAAGCAAAAAACTCAAATACGCAATCGTAGCATAGCAGGTCTATGCGACTGTACGATATTGACCGCGCACGTGATTCGATTTAGTGATTCAACTTCACGTTATAAAAATCGACCTCTCAGAAATATTTATGATAAAGGTATAGTTTTTATCACATCAATAAAATTTCGAGTTTTTCGATAACTATTTGTTATAAAAACGAGTATAAAATTAACATGTTTATGTCCATATATATTGATAGATATCCTCTCTTTTTTTTTAGCATCAGAAAGTCTCCCTTCTTCCCTTAATAATCTCAATACAGCTACTTTGGTCCGCAAAGCGTTAAAAAAGACGAAGATATGCCGGCCCTCGTTTTTGATTGGAACCCAGCAGGGTTCAATGACGTTGCGACCGCTCCAGGTCTTCGAAACGGAGTCTTAGCTAAAATGTTAATGCGATTATCACAAACCTTACAGCAAATGGTGCGAGAAACTATAATAATGTTGTATTTACATTTCCAAACGGCAATGCCATTGGAACATGGAAGGACCAGATAGATACAAACATACCATGGTATGAATCATGACTGGTTTCATGTTTTTCGGAATCTTTAATACCAACTTAACTCATTCTCCTTTTTCATTTGTCAAAAGGGCACGAAATCAACTGGGAGTTCCAAATGTCGCCACTTCAGTCACAAGAATCAATCGAATCACCAATCGTGATACGAGAACACCCTCAATTGAGAATTTTTCAATCGACCTTGAGGATTCTTCAGATGTTTTTGATTGACAAACTTTTTTTTGCTTCCCAATACTTAAGTTTAGAAAAAAATATGTAATGCTAGGTAACGTTTATTTTAGCTATCAAAATTTTTTTGCATGCAATAAAATATACTTGTGCTACATAATAATTTTACATAAGAAATAGAAAATAATCACAGATTATAAATTACTTATTTTTCTGATGAATCTCGTGCTTTTGTTAAAGAAAGGCTAGGAAGGAAATTCCTGAAACAAAATTTTCTGATGAAGCTTTTACTTTGAGAAAGAGAAGAGGAAAGGCTGAGAAAGTCTATAAGCTTTTTAATAGTATTGGTAAATCAAAAATAGCATGAATTAGATCTTTTCCTGCAAGGTCCATTTTAAATTTGTCTGATGGTAATGTTAGTCGTGTCATTGCTGGGGTCTTGAGAGCAGAACCTCTTCCTTGAAGCATAGCTTCTGCTGGAGATAATTAGCAAATTATGTTTTGGAATTAAGGCAAAGAAATAATAGAAAGCTATATCTCCTGAAAATTTTTATTTTTGAGGGAGGATCCTTACTGTGCCACATTACTGTGCAAATTGGACATGCATGTCTAGAATTTTCTTTTTGTGTAGTTAAGCATAAATAAAAAGTAATAGTTTGTTCACATAGTAATAGTGAACTTTGTCCTTTTTTAACTTCATCTGCGAAATTGATATGCAATTCTGTGTAAATTATCGCTCTTTTCAAAATTCTGCAGTCACACAACATTTGGTCACAACTTTTTTGCAAAGACAGTGATTATAATGTGAAAACTTCTGTGAGCCAGTGATTACTAAACCTTTCTGAAGAGTAGAAGATGCCTACTTAATACAACTTTACCTTTTTACTTAGCACAAGGCAAGAAAAGAAAAGTTGTTACACCAGTGATTATAACTAATTATGAGGCAATTACAACTGATTATGAAATGATTATGGAATGAATATGCACCAATTACAATTCTCTTTTGATGTTATTCACTAATGAACATTAGGAAAGTGCCAAAAAGTCTCAGTATCAGCAAAGACCTACTACTACATTGGAGAATTGTATTCCTGCATCATGATGGGTATTCAAATAAAAGGATAAGATAAAGAAGCCTCTTACATATTAATATTAGTTGGTATACTGTTGGAAAGGTCTTGACTATGTATAGGAAGTGGGGGTATGTCAATAATAATAACCCTTTTGCAGGCCATAGTAATAGGGGAAGAAGGAAGCTGTTTGATGCAGATGACATTAAACATGGAAGTATTTTTTGTTGCCAATTGATCAAACATCATTATATTGATTGTTTCTTAAAGGTTCTCAAGTCTTTTGGTCAAACAGAAGGTAGATTGGTATTTAGATGAGTTGGTTTCTGAAATGGAAAGACTTACTGGGAAGATAAAGAGTGTCTCCATACCAGCTTTATGGTGATTGTTAACATTTTGTGGAATAATGAGGAAGAAGGTTTGCTATAATAATAAGGACTTATTCATTGTAACTTATCAAGTTCTGATAAACAACACACTTCTTTCAAAGTCAGCTTCATAAATCTGCAGCAGAACAAAATGAAATGTTATGAAGCAATTTATGGCAGCAGTTGGGGAGTATTCTGCAGAGCAGCTAATATTTATTGATGAGAGTGTGAAGGATAAAAGATCATTGTCTTGTGAGTATGAGCTCAAAAGAAAATTGTCTTTGTTAGAGGAAAACATTACAGTATCTTGCCAGCCTTATCACTTGAGGGAATAATTGGATTCAAAGTAATAGAAGGTGGTTATGATAAGGAGAAGTTTAAAAATTTTGAAAGTGGTAAGAAGTCATGATTTTACAGCTTGATTTCCCCAGCTTTGTAATAATTAAAATAAAAAATAAATATATAAGATAATATAATTCATGAAATTAACTAAAAGACAAAAGAAAATAACTTTAATTTCTGCTCTATCATTTTTTTGGTGCTTATGATAATAGTATCAGCTGCCTTGATAGTAAGCATTAACTATGAATTTTTCAGATTCCAAATATAAATCCATATCCCAGGATGAACAGTGTTATCATCCTTGACAATGCTAGAATCCACCATAATCAGAAATGGATTTCAGTTGTCAAAGGATTAGGTGGGCATATATTGCAATACATACCCAGTCATAAGTCATAAGCCCATATTATATATTAATATTGTTAAGTGAGCTGCCATGAGCTTGAGGTACTTGAGGTGACCATTTCCATCAATATTAATATAACATGGTTGGCCATGTTTATTACAATGATATTGTTTCCTCAGTTCATTTATTTTTGATGCTCTCTCCTCTGTAACCCTGTCAAGGCCTGAAGATTTAGTTTTCTTTTTCAGTGGTTCCTCCCCTCATTTCTACTCACATCCATATTAATATTTGAAGATGTCTAAAGAATAATTTCTTGTATATCATAATCAAGAAATTAATGGTATACTAGAATATGGTTTAGAGCTTTTAGATTTAAAAATATTAATATAAATTTTGGTACCCCGTTCGAAATTTTGGTATTCTGGTATCATTTTTTTGTCTTAGGGTTTGTGCAAATGAATTGGCTTTAGATTAGTTTCCTGTATATTGAGAAATCAATGGTATACTAAGCTTTTGAAAAATATTAATATGCAAATTTTGGTACCCCCTTCAAGATTTTGGTACCCATTACCATTTTTTTGACCTAGTACTAGGGTTTGTGTGAATGATATGCTAGAACATTGTTTAGAGCTTTTAGATTTATGCATAAATTTTGGTACCCTATTTGAAATTTTGGTACCCATTACCATTTTTTGACCTAGGGTTTTTGTGAATGAATCAGATTTAGAATGGTTTCCTGTATACATAAAAAAAATGGTATACTGGAACATGACCTAACTTTTTTACTTACATACAAAATTTTGGTCCCACCACAAGAGTGACCAAAATTTTGATCTTGCTAGATAATAATGAATCCTTTTTAGAATTAATTTCTAGGATATTATGAAAATAAGGTATGCATATTGAGCTTGCAAGGGTCCACTCCCAAAGGCAAGCAGTATAGAATAATGTGTTAGTATACATAATAATAAAGGGTTTGCAGAGACTTGACAAGAACACTTCAGTTCTTGCTAATCTTGCCTTATCTCAAACCCAAACAGAATAGTATAATTTTTTGATATATTAATTGGGATTAAAATCGGGCTAGAAAGGCTATAATAATAAGAGTTTGTTTTATTCTTGGTATATGGAGGGGTAATTATAATTTAAAGCCAAGTTTGATACCAGAATATTTGGATAGTAATAGTGGGAAAAGAGCCCAGCCCAGTTTAAAGTCTGAATTCTATATTAGATTCTCTTATAGCTATTGCACTATTTGGAAAATTTGCCCCAGGACTCCCAAGGTCGCCCTACTACTACTTCATTTACATTGGACAAAATAGACTTTTGAAGACTAGAAAGAAATGCGCAAATATTATAATACATTTGCTACCACAGGCTAGAAGGGGAGGACATTCTCAATGCATAAGAGTGTAAATGATTTTGAGTTGATTATGATGGCAATGAAGTAAATTTCTACCAATCAGTCACATCGAGGTACATCAGGTTGTTTTTATTAAATAATAGCTTTTACAATAGAGAAAGAGCAATCATACCCCTAGACCTGCCTTACAATACACAATAACAAGGCAATAATTCTTTGTGCTTGCAAGCTAGTTTTTATTTCATGCTATTACTTTTGGGAAATGTGGAATAGAGCTTTGATTGATCCTGACCTGCTTTTTGTTATTATCATTATAGACAATCAATGTTAATGACAAGACTGTATATGTAGGAAATGCAATTAACACAGCTGCACCACTAAAGCAAAGTCTTCCCAAAACATATCAGCCTTTAGTTTATTTCGAGTTTATGTGATCAAATGTTCACTTTGTCTGGTTTTGTTGCCCATGTACAAATTAGAATTTGAGCTTTTTATTCCAGTCTGCAACACATTAATTTCAATAAAGCAAAATTTAAGATTTTATCATTAAATTCTGGCGAATGGGCAACTGAAAAGTTTTGATTAACTAGACGAATGCAAAACTCTAACCTAAGTTTCAGGAAATGCCAGTAGAATAAAGAGAGACTGGATGAACACTCGTTATCACAAACCAGCTGCTAACTCGGATATGTTGAAGGAAAACTTAAAATCCTAAAACACTCCAAAGTTCATTCAATAATAAGCATCCTTTTAGAGCAAAACCACAATTGAGCGGTGATTCGGTGCTTAGAACTTCAAACTAGTCGCGGTATCTACTTGCACTGACCCAAGCGATGATTTGTTATCAACTTCCCATTCTATTGCCAGAATAATATTAGGTAATTATGTCAGGAGACCTTTCCACGTGAGACGCTGTCAAACAGGGATTGCATATACCGCATACCATATGAAGATTCATTATGATAGAGCCCCATTGTATGCGACACATAAATAAGCAACGTCGTTATGTATGGGGGAATAAATAAATACGGAGACAGGCCGAACACATGAAACAGTATCGATTTCATCTAGATTCATTAGAATGTCGTTATCATTGATAAGTGCTGCATAACATTTTGTGTACTTACCGTTTTGGGGGGTTTTCTGCATTGGAGTACTACGGGTCTTCATTACAGCATTGATAGCATTGCGAAAGGTATTCCGTCGTCTATTGATATTAATTCAATGCACATAGCATACTATCAGAAAATTTATACCTGTTTCATGGCAAGATCGGAGTAACTGGTTTGATAAAGAGAGATGATTTTGCACGTCGAACAGTTGCGGTTCGATTTCTTCCAGCATTGTGAGTAGCAAAAGTCAGTTAGCTATGAGCAAAGATTGTATTTTTATCCTTAACAGTAAATTGATATCTATCGATTTATAGATACTTAATGCTCACGTGTTCGTTTTTTGTAGTACGATCGTAAGATGTGGTCGTGTGATGCTTACTGCTTGTAATTGGATGTGTATTTGGGCATTGTGCTATGACTGTTCCGAGTTTACCATTGTTTGCTGATGTACGCCCAGTTATTTATTGTGTTGTACATCAACAAAAACGTCATTGAGCAGGGTATTAGGTAAAGAGACAAAACGCATAGACGTGACGATTGTTATCTTTCGGGTTATTATCATTACCGTATTTAGAGGGTGGGCTAAGGAACAATAGTATGGATAGAGAGAATGGGGCATAAAACGCAGCAATAGAAAAGTAAAAACCAAATGTGATGCAAAAAGCGAGTAAAGGATTGACAATAATAACAAGAGAAGATAAGGAATTGAAGTGACAGCCAGGATCCAATAAGAAATATGTAATAGGGACACAGAATGCCATAACAATGAGATCCATTGTCTCATGGGTAATAATGCCTGATGTATTAAATGAATGATATTAATATATGATCTGTTGTCTATAAACAGTGTATGGGGTAAGGGCGATCGCCAGCAAGCATTGACTTAGACATGTAGGCGTAATAGGGAAAGACGGGCGTATACTCGCCAAACGCAATGAAGAGCGAGTAGACGACAATTATAATTATGATGTATAAATGCCTACTGATTGTTATATGATGCATTTCACGGATAACCATATGTTATTTTGTGCGGATTATGGATTACTGTAAGTTTATCAGCTGTGCGTCGCATACAATGCACACTAACTAGCTCGTCGGCTCATACAATACTATACGGTGGTGAATCCCCCGCAACATGTACGGCGTCATAGTAATAATCCCGACCACAAAATATAAACATAAACACCACCAAACATATAATTCTTAGGGTGTATGATTGTTATGGCATGAGCTACATGTATATGATATAATACCATATTGCGTATTATTGTTGTGATGCTGCCGTTGCTGCCGTTGCTGCCGCTGCTGCTGCTTGCTGCTGCTATTGTGCTGTTTGTTCCTGCCGCCGCCGCCGCCGCCGCTGCTGCTGCTGCGTGCTGCTTCTTTTGTTGCTGTTGTTGTTGCTTGCTGCTGCTGCTGCTGCTGTTGTTGTTGTTGTTGTTGTTGTTGTTGTTGTTGTTGTTGTTTATTGTTGTTGTTTATTGTTGTCGTCGTCGTCGTTGTTGTTTGTCATCATGCTGTCTATACATTAATAATATGCTATTTATCATATGTTATGTATCATTGTACATACGATATTATGTGTTGATGCATCATCGTATGACAACAGATAAATTACTGATGATCTCTGATTATTGTTGATGGAAATTTCTGTTGGTGGAGCTCTGGAATCGGGGGTTATACGGATTCCATGTGTCAAATGTTTTGACATTTATGTCGTGTTTCACTGTTCGATTTACTTTCTACAGCCAGCGCTCAGCCATCACACAATAAGTCTCCTGATTCTGATTGCATACGAGTAACTAGCTCGATATCAACAATAGCTCTCTGTTACTGCTACGATATATGTTGATCCGAAAGAAGAAACGTCTCATAGTCAATAGCTGCAATTAGCTATAATAAGTCCATTATCACCAGAATGCACTATGCAAATACCCCATATACACAATAGCAATCATTGGTTACTCCACATTAAAGACAATTATGCAGATGTAAACAACACACAAATTCAGTATAACCCCCAATCACTACACATACATTGGATATCAATTATCTAGATGTCAGTGGCAAGTAATCAATTCCACATTTGCAGTTGATGCATGCTGGCACACACATACAAACATGGACTATCTAGAAAGGTATTGATATTGTTGTAATACATTTTTATGTAAAACATAACATGTGGTGGATTGTCATTTAGGTCTTGGGGAGTGTAAGCTTTGGGCTTTATATGGGTATAATGAGTGATTTATGGGAGAAGCAGGCATGAATCTATATCTATTGATGTCATAGATACGCGTATAATCGGTACAGCATGATTATTACCTATTGCTAATCTTGGTCGTATATTGTTGGATCCATCTTGGTTATAATACACCTACCTTGATTGTAAGCAAATGCCGTGGTAAATGCCGTGGTAAATGCCGTGGTAATACTGCGTGTTATAGACGTAGACATGACAATGAATATCTGCACTTATTGACGTAAATCGTATTATATCAGTATTTCCGTTATCTACTCCCTCGCTAATATGATTTGTACTTGGTGACTGTACAATAAACTGATCAATGAACAACTTACTCCGATGCTATTCGTTATTGTAAAGTATTTCTTTTGAAGTCGGTGTGTCCCTTGTCTGCTGTGATGTGCAAATAATAAATAATCCAAACAGTAGCAGCTGTCATGTACAGTAAGTAAAAAATAATATTGCATCTGCGTACAGACAGTCAATGTCAGATTGTTGTTATTGTTGTCGTTACTGCCTGTTTACTCCACTTAGTCGTTAAGTGTTAACTGCAGATATCCAATGATATTATTAAACCGTTGCCCGAATGCATATATTTATTAATAGAAATATAATGAATGAATGCACTAGCACTTATATACACCTGCTTGTATAAATTACATTATCAGTTATTATATACCGTACAACACACATTTCGTGTGCTCTAATCACAAATCTTTGTTTATTACTTTCCAATGTCTATTGTATTTTGAGCTCAACGCCGACACACTTGTAACTTTTTTGCCTCGCCTTTCCAAGTTTGGTCACGAAAATTTTGTACTTATATATATCAACTCCACATTTCATTTTCTCTAGTTCCCTTTGATTTAACGATTTCTTATATTGCTGGTTTACATTTCAGCACAAAAAGTCGGGTCTTCCCTTCTTACTCCAAACGTTCTATGATAATATCCACGTTCTCTTTCACCTTTATCAATCAAAACATATATATAATCAAGAATATTAAAATATAAATAAAAAATAAAAAAAAAAAAAACTAACGAAAACCAAGTTTTACGCATCGAAACGGCTTCGCACCGAAACAATTAGTTTCACTTGACATAATACTCCCACGATCCGATTATTACTGGCCATTCCGATTTAGTTCGCATTCAACCTATTAAGAAATCAATCCAGACTATATCCTACTGCCTTACGATTTAGGGTATCGTCTTAAATTATACATAACTATAATCACTTTCGATTACGTTTGCAACTCCCTTTCGCAGACTTTAGCCTGCAGAAATCTGTCTACCGTTTACTGCGTTCTCGATCGGAAGTTCAAATATGCCTCACGCTACAGAGATACCTGCTAACGATCCGACACATATGGAGAGCTCTATCTCCTCGCCAATACCAATCCCAAGCATACCTTCGAGAACACATGCTTGGAACGAACAACCCGTAACTTATACTGCGACCGCGCCAACTCCCTCATCGGCCGCCCCAATCGAAACCACGGCTTCTCTAGAGTAAGTCTCTCTATACAGCTTCACAACCAATATTTTCTTTCCTCATTTCACTGGCTAGTTGTGATCTATCCCGCTCCATCTGGCGAGAATTCACACGATTCGAGTCTAAGCATATTTATTCTACTACGCTTGTTTCTCAACAGTATTCACTTTTTCAACTTGTCTTTATAAATACTTACAACTTAAGGGCAAACTAGAATGATTCGATATATAATATATTACCAACTGTATAGTAAATTCATACCAAAGATAACTCCTTCCCTGTTATTTGGTAATTCTAGGTACAATCCATTATTTCTGACATCACTCTTGAGTTCTGAAGAGATTCCCATTGATGTCTACGGTGGTAGTTACTCTTCAGACGAAATTGATGATCAATTATATCAAGCGTCTTCTTTGATCTCCGATCCGAAAAAGTTTGAAGATCCATCTTATAAATGTTGCGGCCTCGTGTTGGAGGGCTGGCAAGCCCTTTACAGACACAGTCAAATACGACATTCTTCTGACAACCTGCGTAAGTATCAGCAATTATGAATATGCGATTAAGTTTTGTTTGAATAAGGGAATATCCTGTTTACCTCAACCTTACTTTGAATCAGCTGTAGAAGACTGGATCGGTTCTGTGACACCCAATACCGAGGTCTTTTCAACGTCCCCTTACCTCAATCTTTCGCCACAGTCCTCACCTAAAACTCCACGTGACGGTCAAAGCCCTCAGATAGGTGACGTCATGGAAACATCGCCGAGTTCGACCGTTACCGCTCTTGCTTCATCTCCGCCGGCCACCAAAAAGTCTCAGCATAACGCAGCAGCTCAAAGTATCGCACAAGGCTTACTTAATAACTATCAACGAGCTGAATCGCTGTGGGCTCTGGAAAACTGTAATCCGCACAATATAACATGCCAACGTCAATTATCGCAGAGCCTGACACAATTTGACTCTGATAATGCTATGGAACTTATACCCGCATTGGCGGCAGCAAATCAACAGTATGTTATCCCTGGACTTTTACATCAAAGCAATATCGGGGGCATATCTATGGCATCATCATTACATAATGTAGCGGGTAACGCTTCGGTTGGCATACGATTCTCTGATTCTCCTCTATTATCCAATATTGGGACGGCTTTGGTCGACTATAATGATCCGCAAAGACGTCGTTCAGCTCCTTCTATTCTACCTTCGACCACTACCCAATATCCGGGTCCAATCGATTTGATGTCTGTGCCGTACACTCCTAACTACGCCTCGTCCAGCGCAATAAGGCAAATCGCAGTTTCTCCGACAACGGGATATCCAGCTTCTGAGGATGTTACTCCAGTGTCTCTGTCTCATGCGAGCACTCTTACAACACGGTGTGAACTGAATAATCTGACCTCACCAAGTATGTGATGTTGCTAGGAATTAATGGTGCAATTTCTATTGGTTCTTAACTTACCCTAATCTATTTTGGTGCCTTTTGCAGCTTCTGCGCCATCATCGTTGTCGATAAATACTCGTTTCACAAATATAGACGTTCTCGTTGCGTCCCCGACTGAAATTTGTCGTATGCCTGATCACGGTAAGACGAATTAATTGATTTTTAAGAGGCAACACTTTGACGAAGTAATCTCAAACTTTTTATTTAAATTCTTCAGACATTACTTCGACCTTTGCATTTAATTCCTCAACGAACTCTACATTCGCAGCAACTGGTCATAATACAGTTTCTTTGGCGGATGTTTATTCCGGGCCGCCAGGAACATCTAAACCAAGCAAGAAAAAATCTAGAAATACTGCAGGCGGACAGTTAATTAACAATCAAACATGGTATATTATATCTATTTCATGTCTATATTTATATTATCTTTA
Source organism: Paraglomus brasilianum (assembly GCA_910592345.1). Lineage (NCBI taxonomy): Eukaryota > Fungi > Glomeromycota > Glomeromycetes > Paraglomerales > Paraglomeraceae > Paraglomus > Paraglomus brasilianum. The sequence goes on from CAJVPI010000190.1 coordinate 11,372, forward strand.
TTCTCTAGCCTTGAATGTTTTTTGCTATGTTTATTAGCGTTTTCTAATTCAGTCACAAAACTTTTGCAGCGTATCTTCTAATACATGTTGGATCAGGAATAATGACATGAACACATCAAGAAACGAACAGGGCCAGGACGCGCCTGTTCATGCTCCTCGTGGATTGAAGCGAACGCAGTCGTGTCCCACAGACTCTACCACAACAGTAAACAAGCGACGTACAATGCAGGTATGGTATATTCATATAATGTATTCTACGAATTGTTGCATCCGTTGCTTCATACCGTTTCTAAATCGTCTGCTTTAATTCCATATAGCCTAGTCAACCGGTTGCTGCTACTACGCCTCTTGTTTCCGTGATCCAGTCTTCTCCTGATGCTTCCGCCGTAGTCAAAACTTCAACTGTTGCGGAATCTGAAGCAAGTAAACCCTTTCGATGTACCGTCGTCGGGTGTCCGAAGACATATAAGAATGCGAACGGTCTCAAATATCATAAAGCACACGGTCATAGTACTCAAGCTGGGAATGGGGATCGTTGCGCCGAGAAACCCTACAAGTGCGACATCGACGGTTGTACGAAAGCATACAAGAACCCGAATGGTCTGAAATACCATTTAGATCATCACCATCCAGGCTATATTAAGCCCACCAATGGATTGAAATATCATCTGGATCAACATAATTCAGGACGCGGCCTCCAAGTCATTAATACCGCCGTCGTAGGGGCAGCCCAACAAATACCTATTTCCCAATAGACATTTCGCTGGTTAACTCAATTGAACCAAAAGCTGCAGCGGTACGTTTGGCACGATTTTTTAGCATCACTCATGATTAATTCTTATAACCAACTAAATTGTCTATCTTCAACCATTACAGTGTCCTGCAGGCCTAATTAACGTGAACTAAATCTATGCATTATAAACAACATAAGGGAGGTCCGGATCAGGCATTCTTTCACTATGGACTATATGCATCTCAAGCCTTTTCTTATGGAAAAAACGGGAAACCCCGCCTTTAATTCATTTGTAATTTTGTTTTTCGTTATTGTTAATCTTAAATATTGATGCGATCAATGAAATGACGAATTATAGACATAACATTACGCATAATAGATTTACGACAAGACATACTAATCATATTATAGATAATACAATCAATTCGAGCATAATCGCATTTTTTTTTTCCGGTTATCAAGCTTTATACGGGGCGCCAATCGTTTTTCTCGACCAATAATTTTTATTACATTAGCCTCTGTACTTTAAGTATATCCTTTTCTTATATTACAACTTCTCATCCAAAAGTACTTTATTAGAATAATCATTAGTGTTTGCGTTTCCGATGTTAATCTGTTGATTCCTCAAGAGAATCTATCCTCCATTAAGCTATTAATCGGCCTAGAATGAAGTGTGAATTAAAGTGATCTTATGATCATACACTAAATGCTAATGAACAGCTCGTCTGCTGAAATTGTGATGTTGAGTGAAAGTTCGAGTTGGTTAAATATTTGTGCGTTAGGCACACTATCATTGGGCAACTCATATTTTAATGGACCATTGTCCCGAAGATTCGGCACAAAATTAATTGCATCCTGAATGTTACGTTCGCTAGACGTCGAATGCGCCAATTCTATTTCTAACATACTAAATATAAAGGCTCGACTAAGTTGTTTCCTTGGTATGGACAGTAACTAAAATCAAATTGTACAGTCCCCCCGAAAAGTAATGGCGGGACACATTAAGCAAGTAAAAATCTGCCTTCCTTCCGCGTCAATGCAAGCGCGAACACAATTTTACATACTGGTAATACAATTAAAATAAAAACGGCCAGCAACACGTACTTTTTTGCCTTAATACATTTCGTTTGAGAATTGCCTAAATATTCTCGGTTGGGATACAAGTAAATTTGGTTTTCTTTCTTACTATTTATTACACACAATTTTCGTGACAAACTAATTGACAATCCGTTTACTTCTTTTAGAAACTGGCGTTGTTCCGACAAAAACACCCCCGGACCTAGCACTGATTGGTGTTTGTTGAGATGTATTTAATTTCGTGACTCAGTGAAATGTATTAGTATCAGTTTAAGCAAAATGTGTAACATTCGACTACCGCCCTTCACATTACGGTAAATATCCTACTTTAAGATATCCATAAGTTTCTTGCGACGGTAATGGATTAGTATTAGGATCTGGTCATGGATAAGCGTTGTTCGGTAAATGGCTCAGGACATTTCCGCAAGATGACTAATCTTAGTGGCGCAGCTGAATACTCAATCGTGCGACCACTAATTTGTTCATGTTTTCCCGAACCGCATTATCCTATTCCCGAACTTTACTTCGACACGTTACTGTATACGCGCATGAATAATACATTGTCATGCATATCTGATATCGATAACAAGATCCGTAAGGACATATCCGAAGCTTTTTTTTTCAACCAGAGTCAAACGATATCCACAAGTCCGAGACCAACAGCATATTCTGAAAAATTAAAATTTTGGACATATCAACTATCAGATAATTAATATTCAGAATAACAAATGCTGGCTCAATCTCCTGCAACAGTGTATATTCCTACAACGCACGTAACGCTACCACAGAAAGATTCATCCACTATGCCCAGCACTCCTACCATGACATCAGATGAAATCATCCAAGAGGCATCCCGTATTCTGTTGCAAGAAAGTAATGCGTTAGCCGATTGTGCAGAAAGATTACGTCATGAGAATAAAGACCAGTTTCATCAAGCAATTTATCGGTTATTTCAGACCCTTGATAGAGGAGGAAAGATAGTAGTAACTGGAGTGGGTAAATCAGGGAAGATTGGAGAGAAGATAGTTGCTACTTTGCAGAGTACAGGCAGCTGTGCTGTATTTTTACATCCAGTTGAAGGTATTCATGGCGATCTTGGTGTTATTCAAGCGAATGATGCCGTTATTGCAATTAGCTATTCCGGGAATACGGAGGAAGTACTGAGGTTAATGCCATCGCTAAGAAAACGTAATGTGTCAGTAATTGCATTATGTGGCAACAAGAACTCTCGGTTGGTCAAAGAATCTGATATCTGGTTAGACGGCCATGTGAAGAGCGAAGCTTGCCAATATATCCCGGCTCCGACCACTTCTACTACCCTTGCACTGGCGCTTGGTGATGCCGTGGCTATAACTTTGATGGAATTACGCGGGTTTACTCCGCAAAGTTTTGCGCTGAACCATCCTGGAGGTTCGCTAGGGCGTCGGTTGTTGTTGAAAGTAAAAGATATTATGTACCGTATTTCCGATGTGCTAACAGTTTTCATGTCAACAAAAATGGATAGAGTGGTCGCTGAGATGATGGATTATAAGTGTAATTCGGTGGCATTAGTCATCGATGATTCTGGTCATAGTGTAGTCGGAGTAATAACAAGCGGCGATATCCGGAGGGCAATTGCATTTAGGGGTCAGTTCTTTGAGTTGAATGCAAATGATGTAATGTCGAGAAATCCGGTGACTTGTTTTGTGGATGACTTGGCGGGTGAGGCTAAGCGTCTGATGGAAGAGAGTGACTATCCTATTTCTACACTACCAGTAGTAGATAAGAACAATAAGGTGAAAGGACTACTAACTTTTAAGCAATTAGAAGAACTTATATAACATTAATTTAAGATACACTGATATTGATGCCAATGACAATGAGACGTTAGTTAACTCTGCATGTTAAGTATTATTATTATTATATACTACTACTACTACTGCTGCTGCTGCTGCTGCTATTACTACTATTACTATTACACTGCTAACTCCTATCACTACTATTACTTATTGTTAATAATATTATTATTTATTGTTCGTCACCATAATTATAATTATAATCGTCTTCGCCAAACCACCCTTATTGGCCACTCCGTCTACGCACTTGTACATGTCGGACCCTCCTATTTTTTAAACGCTCCCACACCAGCTGCAAGTTTTTGAAGTATAGGCCTCATTTTGGATAACATGGACTCCTAATTCTTCTGCTTGATGTTGGCGAAATTGATAGTGGCCCCAACAGAGCATTTTACGACCGGTTTTTCCCATATTCGACACCTCAAAAGGAGGGATGATAATGGCATCAAATATTCGCGAGTAAAAAATGCGACACTCTTTTTATGAACTTCGCTTTGCAGGTGTTTGATTTTTCGCCGCATCCGAAATCAAGAGGCAGTCAGCTTGTCCTTTATAGAAAGAAGATTATCCATATGCAAATAATTCGTCCAATGTCGTATTGGCCAATTTTAGTAGGAGAGTACCATGTGAAGGGTGTACGAACGCCAGGGTCGATGGAAACTGTATGAATAGAACTATCCGCGGAGTTGTTTTTGTAAACCCATGAAAATTTCCATTCATTAATTTTGCGAATATGGGTGATCTTGCAATCGGACGTTATTCTGTGAGGAACAGGCCACTTATTATTATGTCTTTTTTTTCGAAATGAAGCGGCCACAAATCGCGTTTGTCGTCCAGAGTGATAACAGGCGCATTGATGGATTATGGAGATGGGTGATATAGAAATGGTTCCACGTTGGATTTTGATCAAATAAAATCAATAAGTAAATAACCAATCATACCTAGCAGTTAATGCTTCACGCTCGTTAACGTCTTTTCCTACACGAACATCCGCGTAAAGCTTGAGCTTATCTTCAATAGGTTGATATTTTATCCAAACCCGTCGTGATGGACCAATATTAATATGCGAATTTTTGGTATAGAAACGGCAGCATCGACTCAGTATAGGCATATCTCGACAAGTCCATCCACCGTTTCGATAGCGCTTTTGAAGGTGATTGGATATACTTTAATTGGCAGCGTACGAATGGAGAGCTTCCAAATGTTGTCGCTTGTTACATGCTGCTGTTGTTGTTTGGGGTTCTCGTTGGGCGACTCTTCTTCCTTGCTTGATTGTAAGGAAAGTTTGCTGCTCGTCGGAGGTCGCTTTGTTGACGAAAACCCTGAGTTTTGTAGTATTGGGGGAGTGGATGAGGTCGCGGCAGGGTCGGTCACAATGGGTAACCACAATTTTTGAGACCACGCCGCGACTTTTTCGTTCCAATAAGGTCTTAAGTTTGTAGGTTGGGGAGCCGAGGACCTTTTGCTTGAAACCTTTTTTGATGGTGGTTTGGTGGCGGTGGCGGTGGCGGCGGCGGCGGTGGTGATGTTAGCATTGAAGAGAGAGTTTATGTGTTTACGATTTTGATTTTCAAATAAGCAAAATATTGCAATATTGCAATGTTTACGGTTGTCGGTATTTGATGGCGGAACCGAAAACGCGCATGAAACATGCAATCTCATATGGAGCCTGTGCTTGCATTGAATGAAGCTATTGTCTACGAAAACGGTTCTGAAGCTTTGACGACGAGCATACAACTCTCTCGGGAATACCCCAAGGCAAATCCGTCCGAGTGAGGAATGATCACGCCGACCATAAAGGCTCCAAAGATACAGTGTGCGAAAAAGTTTTTGGAATAAAATGCATAAACTTCATTTCCTTCCAAAATACGCGTCTAATTAAAACAGTCAACTAATACGTTTTTGTGCGTTCTATTTCTTATGCATGTACAGTCGACCTCCAGCCAAAGTCAGTGACTCTAAGGTGTTAATTAAGATCTTATACTCGATACTATAATGTGTCAGGCTATTCCGGCTGTGCTTGCTGTTAGGTACGGCTTGATTAGCGTCAGGTCTTTCGCCTCTTACACCAGCCAAGTGCTGCGGTTATTTTGGGTATAGACTAGTTATGACTGAATATTTGCTTAGCAGTTATAATATGGCCTGGATATTCTGCATTAAAACAAATCTGTTGACATAATGGTGAAATATACACTCCCTTGTCAGGGGAGTGTACATAAGAAATCGTGCATCATAGCCTGTAGTATAGCATTAAGGCAGAATTGGAGACAATAGATCTTGTCGATTGGTCAGTTTGATGATGTCGAATATACTAATCTATTGCGCCAGTGCAATAATGTGTAAAGCGCTGAGATGGGTCTTTACATAAATATAGTAAGAATGTCTATATGCACAAAACACTACAAATGTTTAAACTCAACAAAGATGACAACATTTTCATTATTGATTAAGCCAACATATGATATTAGCGCAGTGTTAAGTATTAATCGAGGGTATTTCTCCACTCGGTGATGATAACGCATGTCTCTCGATCATATCAAAAGATTATATTGTATCAAAAATGGTGAACAATGATTAACATCTACCATACTGGATGTTATTTCCCATACTGGATGTTATTTCCCATCATATTACGTTAGCAACAACAACAACAATAATACATACACAGTGAAACTCGATATAACGGACCCTCGATATAACGGATATCGCTTAGTACGGAGATTTTTCATGGAACAAATCCAACACTAATAAAAATTGTCTCGATATACCGGATTTTGTTAGTAATCTCTCGATAAATCCTATAATAATAACGGATGCTAACCAAAAAGTACTAATATTAGTATGCCAGTTCTACTTGGGGTATCTCTGATCAGCCAATCAAATTGTACCAATTTGTAAACTTTGTCTCACATGAACGAGATCGAACCAACATAAATCACTTTCCAAGAATCATGCAAATGAAACACGATAACCCAAGCTTAACAGGTGTACAATTAGCAATCTGTATCAGACATAATAATAACAATAAGGCCTTCATAATTTAGTTAAGCTAAACAAATATTAATTGAAGATTACTTGATCTAACGTAACGGAGTACTACATGGTTTGCTATGATATCCGGTATTAGTATATCGTGAAAACTCGATTTAACGGAGAAAAGGGTCGGAACCGTAGCCTCCGCTATATCGAGTTTCACTGTGTACCAGTACAACCTCTCGTGCCAAACGCACGGGTCTTACTCTTGTACGTAGACTGCAAAAAGGTCCATTGAGAAGAATTGTTTGTTAGGTCACGCAGTATGAAAATACCCTTTCAAAGAAAAATAAACTTCCAAGATCATTGTGACACACATGAATACAGCGAATATATTAAGATAATTGTATCTGCACTCGCGTAACCGCAGACCAAATATGAACAAACTATAACCTTAAGCATTACAGTAGCTCAAGCGTAAAATCAAATTACCATAAACATAAACAATGATAGATATTTCCTATACCTAGTTATTTGATATAAATAAATCCCACAATAATATATATTCATCGTCACATTCATTACGTAATGGATCTAGAATATGCTCGTAAATCTATATATTCATTTCTTGCCTTTATTCATATTGAGAACTATGTTACATACCAAAGTCTTATTCTAGAAAATTAATGAGTCAATAACAAATCGGGGTCTTTTTGTTTAAAACGCTTTGTTAATGGATGAACTTCTGCGACTCAATTATTATTAGCAAGAGAATATATATATATATATATATCAAGTACGGAAACCACAAATTGTTGCTACAAAAAACTGTTCCTTATTATTATGAGATCTATCTTATTATGAAACTTTTCTTTTTGCTTTATTCGGAAAAGAATAAAGTAGACGAATTAAGAATGAGCGTGAGCTCTAGATTTTTGTGTTGCATTATTGTTCCATAAAAGCTTATTTCTCATCTCTTACTAGCATCAATCTGAGGGAGAGATGCAGAAGAGAATGAGACATGAAGGTTGAAAAATTGTATATCTAATACTATAGATTCGTATCGATAAAGTAAAAACCTTTACAAAATCAAAGTTTGCTATATAGTGTTAAAAACTATAAGAAACTACAGTGACTTTTTCCCTTTTTTTTCTTTTTTTTTCTTTTTAATTTTTTTGTGAACCATGAGAAAATATTCTGACAATATCTGTACGAAAATAAAGGAGGCAATAGTAAACTAAAAATAATAACCAAAAAAAGCCTCTTTTCCTCCTTACCTATTAATAACGCGATGTTTTACGGAGTAAAAAAAAAACAAAGAAAAAAAAATGCTATATTACAACGACAATATACTAATTTACCCCATAATAACCTTTTGATTTTCATGTACATCTCCCATTTTTAAACTCTTTAATACCCTATACCCAAATTTTATAGAAGTTTTTTGTTGTCATTTTTACTAACCAGAGTAATCGAAATGAGTAATTGAGAAGGTAATTGAGAGCAGAAGATTATAAGAAACAAACACGTAAAAAATGTCCATTGGCTTTACCAATCTCCCTCTCGAGCATAATACGGAACACACAAGGGATTAGCCGGCATTGCCGGTGGATATGCTTCGTTCTTGACGAAATTTGGCGCGTAATATGGTGTATATCCAAGAGACGATGTAGGTGCAGCAAAGAATCCCCCACTATTATTGCTGCCTGCATTGATAATAGCAGTATGGTTTGTATTTGCTGAAGTCAGAGGAGGTGTGATTGGCGCATGGTTTGACGTATGAGTGGGAGATGAAGTTGGTCGCATCGTCGGAGATGATGCTGTACTGTGCTGTTGTTGTTGAGAATGAGAATTGGAGACTGAGCTTTGTGAAGAGTGTGTTGGGTTATACAATTCGGGGATTGTAGTCGGCAGTTCGCTATATGAGCTACCCCCATACATAGCCTCATTATGAGCAGTGACCGCAGTCGTGGTATTGTAGAATACATCCCCACTCGTTTCCGAATGTGGACCGCCAGTTGACATGTGATTAGATGATGAAAGACCAGATGCTGATGGCTGATTTGAAGTTCCTTGCGATGATTGATATGGCGTGAATGGATGATCTGTCCAACTATTTGGCGATGTTACGTTGTGTATAGAGTGTGCGTAGTAATTAAGGTCTGAATTGGCAGCACCGATGTGATGAGGAGCGGTTTGACTTGAAGCTGTTATAGTCGGTATCAGGGATTGCGGTGTTGTTTGTTGAATAGCGGGTGCCGATCTCATACGCGGTCGTCCGTGTGGGGGATTTATGTGTGGTGAGACGGGTGGAAACTCATGATAGGATGCTTGCCGATGAGGAGTCGGAAATTGGCGAACAGACGGGATAGGCAGCGAAGTTGCTTCATGTCCGCCATTTGAAGAATGGGATGCTCCATATCCAAAACTTGAATGAAGTGGAGCAAAAGACTGTGGCGGACTGCTCGTATATGCTGTCGTAGCAATTGGTTGCCGATATCCATCTGGAACCATTGTATTGGTGTTATCGGTCTCCAACTTTATCGGACCATGAACATACTCTATCCCGTGGGTTGATAGCCTCGTTGGACTGTTCGTACTTCCAATACTGCTCATCCTAGAAGGAATACCATTCGGATGCTTTCCATAATCGATTTCTATATAATGATGTCATTGGGTGGAGAGAAAGTTTTTTTCGAGTCAGTAAACACAAAACTCTCACACACTCTCGCTCACACATACACACACGCACAAAAAAAAAAGTAATTGCTTACTTTGGGATTCATTCTGGTCATATACGGGTTCTATCTGAGGGGGTATCCTGAAGTTTTGCTTTACCAAAAAGTCGGGTGAAATTTCGAGCATTGCTAGATTCGGCGTTGTAGATGGTGTTTTCAGTTTCCCAGCTAATACATCTTCCTTTGTATAATAACTGATCATGTGCTGAGCAACACCATTGACAACAATTGACATTGTTTTCTTAATGAGACCACCCTTCTTGAATCGATATGAATTCGTTAAACTTCCAACGAGAGCTCGTTCCTTGTTTTTCTCTGCTTGAGACTCGGTATCCATGCTATTGCTGCGTTGTCTCTCTACAGGTACAGTTTCTTTTTTACCAGCGGGGGCTCGCTTATCTAATTCGCGATAAATCAAAAAATTTCCAAGAATGCGGGATGGACTCCAGACCAAGCCGTCAGTCCAACGCTTAATTCCAGATTCTCGTTCGTCAAACACGAATACACTCCCCGACTGAACAATTTTACGTTCTTTCTCTTGTAGTCGCCTGCATATTTTTGGCACAAGTCCTCTTCTGCAGGCTTCGAATATGAGAAGTGTGTCTTGGGTTGATTCGATATATCCCCTGAAGGTAGCTTCAATGCTCATAATTGCGTTATAAAGTCGTTAAATCGTCTTGTCAGTCTGGGGTGACAGCTTAACAAGGTGTATATATATAGTAGGTATCTTTGATGTCGTAATCGTTACTGTAGTTGCGAATTTTGTATTTATAATCTTTATTAAAGAAGGTTATTCGTTGGCCGAGAAATAGTAGGTACGCGACTCGAAGCCGGGGAAGGGATAATTCAAGTCGGACGACTGAGAGTTGGTTTAGTTTTTTTATCGGAAGAAAAAAACTGGAGTTAGTAAATAGGGAATTGTATGTTTATTTATAAAGGCTAGTTGGCTTGTGCAACGACGAATCTCGTTGTGGGTAAAGTAGGTGTATATTTAGATGTAATGGATAAACCTGTTAAAACTGTTTTTGTATCTTAAAAAAAAACAACGTTTACAAATACAATCGGTATTTGGGGGGTGGGGGGGGAGACGAATAAAATTAGTTGATTATTGCGTGTCAAAATATAGATATGGGGAAAGGGGGTTGGGTGTATAATGGAACGGTGGAAAAAAAAAAAGTCCGCTAACATGAAAGAGAAGGGGGAGGGGAGAGGGAGAGGAGAGGGAGAAGAGAGGGAGGGAAAGGGAGAGAGTATATACAAGGACGATACGATAAGATGTATAAAAAATAGAAAATAAGATAACCAAAATCTACGAAATTAAAATATTTTGTATTGTTTATTTGACATGGAACGCAGTGACCACTCGTATAACTAACTAGTAAGCCAGCAACCAGGAGTGATGTTTGTGTTGAAGGCAACATCCTGACACTTACTTGTGTACAGCGCAGAGAAGCGGCAGAGTCCTCAGAGGTTTGAAAGTGAGATGGAGATTATTTGCTGTTGGTGTGGACGTCTGTCAGAGAAATTAGACGGTTGGCCGCGATGTTCCGACGTGAGTTGATTTATTTATAAGGTTGGGAGAATTGTGTAAGTGGGATTGAATTAGATAAAGTGAGAGAGAGTCTATGTTGAATTGTGGTTGGTGTGTATAAATGAAGAGTATTGTCAATTATATACTATATGACAGGAGACAATTATTCTATGGTTAGAATGAATAATCAGAATGAATTTATCATGAAAGGTGGAATAGAATGGAATGTCGAACATGGAGTTTTCTTCCTTAATATTATTTGATACGAGATGTTCTGTTTATTGACCACGATCAAGGCTGTTGTGTGACTTCCCGAAGATGGATATGAGAAGCAGAGTGGTTTCTTTATAGCGTCTTGCCCTTCTCAGTAACTATCAAGGTGGAATGATGTCTAGAAACAACAGATAGAGGAATGAATAGACTTGTAATGATGTCAAGTGATGTATACGTATAATATAATGCGAAATATGTTGTTTGATATACGGGCATAAATTTTTTTGCAGTACAGTAAATTCCATAATATTGTAATATATATGGTTATTATTTTGTGGTACAGACGGCATGATGCTCACACACACACACACACACACACACACACACACACACACATATGTATATATATATATATATATATATTTATATATGTACGTTATATATTTATATATGATGTATATGTGTATGTATATGTGTATGTATATGTGTATGTGTATGTGTATGTATATGTATATGTATATGTGTGTACGTTGTATTTGTGTATATACATAATATACATGATATACACATAACGGATATATATACGTATATTAAATATAACAAAACATTGACTAACGGTTCTGTGTAATATAGGTGTCCCGTATAATTTGTTATCAATATTATAATAATCCCATTGTAAGAATAGCAGATATTAATTAAATTACATCCCCCCGTCATGTAATCGATCAATAAGTTGCTACTTGTAACCTGTACAACTGTCCCTTTCTTATATTCAATGGACACTTTTTGAGGAGGAGCAACCCACTGGAGAAAAAAAATGCAATGACCATCAGGGTTAATACCAAGATGCTCGACAAGTCTTGGGAATCTGTTGACAAATATCAAATACTGCTAATACCTGCGTTATATTTGTTTGTAAATATATATAATCAAAAAGGCCATAACTTACGACTTTTTGTAAAAAAGAGATGTATATACTATGTGATGGATATGTAACACAAGTACACTTTCGTCTCTCTTTTCTCTTGCACACACATTCATCTAATACGATATTATAAATTTTATGATTACTTAATTTAATTTTTTATTTATTGCATCAATTAAATGTTAAACGTCAAGATATCGACTATCCATTGTTTACGCGGATCCACTCTTCAATCAACGCAAGTTACCATGCTGCAGCCATATGTTATTGACTCATAAAAGTTAGCAACACCATCTGTCCTATATTTACAAACAATAAATAATGAACCTGATTATCCATAACCTATCGTATCCGTTGGCTGACTCATTATCCTTTACATGTATTAGAAATTCGAATTCATGTTGTGAAGACGCAATAATTAAGGGTACTCGCTCGACCAACTAGAAATGATCGGATGTAGCCAATAATAGACCTCCGCGCATACACAAACGTATAATCAGGAATACAAGCTCATGGACAAGAAACAGCCATTCTCCCATGATCTCGATTCCGTCATAAACCTACTCATGCAAGGATCGAAATCATGGATGGACAAGAAGGTAATGCTGCTGGTGCTGTTGGTAGGGTTTCTGGTTTCTGGTGCTGCTCTGCCATGCTGATGATCAACAAAGTAAATTAACTTGCAACATATCAAGTAACTGGGCGTTCTATACTTTGTAAAAAATACACCACTAGAATAACTATTATATCATGTCGTATACAACCAAGCATGTCCCTAATGTTCTATTTCTATTTACGGTGCCAGTGAAATGATCACGTAGCTCACATTTTTCCGATAACTAATAAGGTATAACAAATCACTCTTATTTACTCTCTTATTCGTCCGCTAAAAATTTTTTTTCCTTCTTTAACGGAGATTGTTTGATATCAAGTTCCTTGTTAGGTGCTGAATAGCGGGAAGATATTCTCCTCACCCATAACTTGATGTTTCTGCATTTCGAATCTTCCTGTCTATTTGCGGAAAAAGTCGCACCCCGATCCACTGACCATTTTCATCGACTCTTCGGGAAATTTCTCAGAGACAAGGATGTCTCATTGGACTAATCCGGTTAACTCGGATGCACCCCTGGATGTTCGTTGTGAATAGTACAAATGAACAGTATGTTTTGTTTATGAATGTCAGCATACTGTAAGTGTTAATCTTTGATACCAATAAAAGTGACGTACTGTCTTTTAATAACAGATATTGACTCATTGTGACTTTTATTGCCCTCGCACTTATAACTTATTAATTGATCTCATGTTTTTTTTGAATTATTGATATAAATTATTGTTGATACAGTTATATGTATAGATGTATGTATGGAAGAAAACCATAGAATGTCAGTGACACAACAAACCTTTTGAATAACCCGCTCTCGTTGAATTTTTTTTTTTCAGTTAGACTAGTCTAATTATGGGCAAGACGATATTCTGGCTACAGTCTGAACGATATTATACAGACAATTATGCGGTAAATTTGACGCAACCATGGAATAAGATCGAAGACACAAAGAATGACCCAAACAATATTTTATAATGTCGATGAATTTGGACAATTGAGATAAAATATATGTAGCACAGTGAGTGAATGTATTGCAGCATATTGTCTAGATTGAATACGACTGTGAAAATTATGTTGCACACGACTAAAATGACGAAATCAATTCACCGAGAGTGTATGGTAACAATATTATCGACAATATCTATGCCATTTATTCATTGTGAAAAATACTACATAGTTATTTTTTTTCTTCCCATATGATTCTTATCTTCCAATATCAATTTCAGGATGACCTGCATTCGATGAGACGCCGGACAAATTGATGCTCCAATCCGGTTGAACTTAGCTCTTCTTCTGCATGTGTAATGTCGGTGTTGAAAATGCAAGTGCAAGTAGATCAATATATTCGATGAACTGGAAAAACATGAGAGTGCCCAAAATTATCAATCAACACGAGCAGAACGCTGTAGACATGTAAAGCAAGCAGTTATGCTAAACGCACGAAAATACTCGTGAGAGTGTTATTATTAGTCTTGCAGTACAAAGCGACGAATTACCGAAACTGTTGATTTAAGGGGAAGGGCTAAGAATAGATAAGAATATGAATGTGATAATTATTGCGTACCGTAAATATAGCGGTATTTTTATTGGGTCAATTTTATGTACGTTTCATTTATCCGCAACCGTGGAAGTCCCGTTAACCCGACAAGTATTATTATTGAATAGTAGAAGCTGGATCAAGCGTCATACAGAGCATATGGGAAATTATAGTTGATAAGCACAAGTTAGTAACACATTTAAGCAATAAGGGTAATTAACAATAATTTAATAACTAGGGATCATCAGTTATCACAAACAAATAGACATAACTTTGTAACTACAACAACACAACAACGCAACAACACAACCACAGCACCACAACACAACAACACAACAACACCACAACACAACAACACCACAACACCACACCACAACAACACCACAACACAACAACACAACAACACAACAACACAACAACACAACAATACCATAACAACACAGCGTAACAACACAACTTTACAACAATACGATTATTACGTTATCTTATTGATTGCCCATTATTGATAAGATTTATTTATTTATCATTGTACATTGCCGATCTGCGCCAGATCGATATTGAGCTACGTAACAACCTGTCACAATTTAAAGAACCGATGCCATTGATATAACATAAATAACATATCATGCCCATAATTCTCGACCCTCACCAACACAATCACCTGCCATTCAAGACATGAATAGTCATTTTTCAACGGGTTGTTCTGCATTATTCCACGCTTCACATTCGACCTTATATATCGAGTACTGTTAAACCCTGTTACACCGTTGCATGATGATCATTCAGGGAGCTAGCTATAACAACCGATACCCTCAGGGAGCTATTAACAACTGATACCCTAATCAAAACGAATCATATCATTGGTTAGTCAGTCTTGTGTCGCTTTGTTGCATGTCCAACAGGTGTTTCGCTGTTTGCGACATAACGTGCAAATATCTTTAATCAAGCTCAATGACATCGATGCTATAACTCTATTCAACCCTTTTGCAGCTGCATCTTGTAGAGGACGAATCATGGTTTTCCAAACATAAATCTTTATGCTTCGAAATGACTTTTTCGAGTATAGACAGTATTGGCGACAAGTTACAGACATAAGATCTAACGCATCATCAAATAAAATAACCGACCGTCTGTCTCACTTTAGAGGTTTCATAGGGATGTCTCTGAATCAATACAGCGATATACTAGTCAAATCAGTGAACTACATTCACAGATAGTGCTATTATGGGACAGGCAGATAAATGCTTGCATTCATTATCTTGCTTTCTAACAATAGCATTTCCAATATAGAAGGTGTGACAGAACAGATTATTGGTACCATATGAACAGAGCTTACCTCAACAGTCAACTCCCTGTCACAAAATGGTTTTAAGCCGAATATATAAATATATACATAATATCTTGCTTCTCGTAATAGCAAATGGGTATGATTTGCGTTTGTATCCGATTACTTTATTTATAGCATTATTTTAAATAGTACAGTCGGCGGTTCGTATGAGTGTTATGTTTACTTGTCGTTATCTCTATCACTAACCTTATTTAGACATCAATATAAATCGATGCAAGCCAGTATTAAATGAATAGTATTTTTTCCGAGCTCCCTCCCACACACCAAATATGTAAGCATAGCCAGGAGGTATGTGAACTGCGGCGCTAATGGGTCAGCTGACCAATGATGACTGAAATAAAAATTAATTTTAAAGAATAGTTCATATGTTTATATTTTATAAGATCTGTTTTCATGCATAGATAATATGATATGTGACACTGCATTCTGATTATGTAAATTACGATATTATCGTTAATCTTTTATTTACCGATACAAAATGTCATCTATATTTACAGGTTTATTGATGCGGTTAATTTGTAAATTCCAAGAATTTGAAGAATGTTGAGATGTCGAGCGTATTTACACTAAACCTAATCCTATAGCCTGGTATTCTCATTTTGATATACCGTGATTCTATAGAAAACTGTATGCTATTTTTTACATGCGCATATGTCACACATCATTCCTTGCAGCATTGTTTGCTTAGTCCCTTCTTATATTGCGTAACATGTCATTTTTATCCATTAATTGTTGCTGTCACTTATGTGACCAATAGAATTCCGTTGGACATGCAAAGTGCCTGATATGAGAACATACACATGACTGCGTTCTACTAGGAATTATTCCACCTGCCATTTAAATCTCAACCTACAACGATGTTGTGTACAGCAGTAAAATTCTTTCAACAAATCTTATAATGGAATAAAAACAATTCATCAAAAAACGTCGGGACCCACATCTTCTCATGCAGAAAGAACAAAAGACAAGCAAAGATGTTTACCCCACTCCATCATGTTCTGGTTTCGTGGCTCTGTTTGTTACACCGCGGAGACCGCCGATTTTTACGCAGAGATACTACGGACTTGGAAAATTACAATAGCAATGTCAAATATGACCCCATGGACAACTCGATTGTTATCAAAAGGATATGGAAACCCAACCATAATTTGTGTGTGGAGGTAAGGTTGATGGTCAGAGAGACAGATGACGACCGATGAAATTTGAGTAACAGTGTGACTTTTGTAGTCTTGTGTCATGAGAGATAGGGAGGTTTGAGCAAAAAAGACGACATTAAAGAGATCGACTCCAACGTTTCCCCATTTGGGTTCATTTATTGAAACGCTCGCAACTACCCATCTCATCAACATTTTGTACACAAAACACTGCAAAATCGAGCCTTTTTTTTCTCTCCGCCTAATATTTGTTTCTCGTAATGTTTATTGATTGCATGGATAGTCCGTAAACGTGGTAGAACAATCCAAGGACCACTACCGAAACAATGCGGGTATCAAATTTAATGATACTTGTACAGACCACGTTTCCCCGCACGCACTTGTACAATTACACAATTAATGGACAAACGCAATATTTGATTTTAGAATAATGTTCTTAATAATACATAGCACCGCGTTTATCCTCGACAAATTACAAACGTTGTGGAGCTATCTTTTTCATCCTCGACAATCACACCAATAGGATTTCTGACAAGAAATTCCACTAGTTCCGTGAAATTGATCATTTCCTAATTTACATTAACAGTTGCCGTTACCCCTCTTTTTTTTTGCGTATGCATAGCATATTCGGAAGCCATCGTAACACTTGTATTTTCACCCCTGAGAGAGAGAGAGGTCAATTATGTAATACAAATAAGCCTCAATCAAGACTAGTTGATTGTCACGTGATAAAACGCGGGTAATCGAAGCCGGAAAGCTAGACAAGTTTGTCCAATCCGTTGGACGGGGTCTCCCATCTTATGCGCTAGTGTTATGATTTTGATTTTAATTAAAATCGCTACGTCATCAAGTGCAACCCCAGAGTTGTGCATGATGAGCAGAGAACAATTTTATTGGCTTCACGTAAATTTAATCTAACTGATAGCGAGTCGGGAAACGTCTCTGTATCATGTTTATTTATTGATATTTTGCTAACAAGTTCTCTAAATGTCTTGGGGATTTAATTCTTCCAAAATTGTGAAAACCGAATTCAAGCATATATTAATATCAAACAATAAACCCATTATTCGTGGAGTACAAGGACAATCATTGTAACGAGCATAATACAAGTCATTAGGCTTGCATACTTACGAAAAGATCTCATCATGTATGCCAGCGAGAAAGTAGGCCTTATATGGACGAGCCTTGGCAAGGGCAAGAGAAGAGACTATATGACTTGTTCATCAAAAGCTTAGAACCAGATGTGGTCAACTCTGTATACTGCTTTTCGAGCAGCGGATATATTCCGGACTCGGCATTTATAGATGGTGATACAAAGATGTTGATCCATCATTAAAAGAATAAAATCATTATCATTAGTCGCCCAGTTATGGCACCAAAAATATCGAACAGCACAATAGATGTCTTTGTCAGTTGTTTGTCTCTGTACATTCTGCATGGACAAATAGTCGGTTTTGTTTTGTAATATAGTAATACATTACTTTCGTCTTACTTTAGGATATTACTGTTTATGAGAGAAAACATCTCCAAAACATGTATCGCTGATACTCGAATGAGCAATCTTTGTCATACTTTTCGAAGAAGAATAGAGGTGAAATATTTGTTGCTTATCATTCAGACTGTCCACCTTTATCGTACTTTTTTCTCAACATAATTAATAAGAAAACTCGTACACCTGGTACTGACGTATGTGATCCTAAGCTGCAAAAGTTCCTTGACGCTTGAAGATGCATTTGATGTGCATAAAAAGATGTCCTTAAACGTCAAAACGGCATAATCAACGTACGTTTGGCATGGAGAAGCATCAAGTGGCATGAGGAAGCGACAAGCAGCATGAAGGAGCGTCAGTGGCACGAAGGAGCATGAAGAAGCATGAACTGCACAGATACAATTATTCAACGCAAACATCAATGTTCCGCGGCCTTATAATCGGACATAAAGTCTAAGTTAGAACTCAAACTTTGGCTTAGAGTAACTGAATATTCGGCTAAAATTTCCGGGTATATCATCAGATGCAAGTTGACAGAATCTTATTTTCACGAGAATCTTTTTATAAATTGGCCTTGTCCGCCTGACTTATCGCTTTTTCTTTGAAGATCTGAACCAAATGCATGGATTCTGGTGCGTAGATGGCTTTTGCACTTTACTTATTGGATTAGTTATCAAGATGTATAGTCGAGCTACTAGTATAGTGTATATTCAGGTATCCACCAGAACCCTTCTCAACGTTATTTGACTTTACTGATCATAATACAATTGAGAAACCAAGATTCTAACTTGAAATAACCCTTTTTTCTTTTAGAAAATTTTGCATTTAACATTTTTTGATTTTCTGATAACGTCGAATACTAATAATTTCATATACGTGATCTTGAATTGATATTGATATAAATTCTAATTTGACACATTGTTATTATTGTAGGTTGACAGTACATGAAAGGATAGATTATAATAATTATACATATTCTTATTGGACTCTATTCAACTATCGTGTATGCTCGATGCTAAACTTGGCAAGACAATGGTATTAAGCGAACATCACGAATGGACAATATGAAAAGTTATTAGTTCATGAGTAAGATGTGGTTGGCTTTTGACTTGGTATTAGTTAGAATTTGGTGATCTTAAGTTGTGAATTTAGTGAATATTAATATAGTAAATAAATGCATTATAACAATGTTTCTTGGCGGTAATAGTAATATTGATTTAATAGCTCAAATTTTGCGAATTGTTGATAACGTTGAAATCAATTCGAGTTAATTCCGATCAAAATTTTTTGTTTGAAAAAATGCAATGGTCTTCACAGAGAATGTCCTCCTGAGTTTTTCTTTCACAGCAAAAGATACTTTATTACAATATTCAATACATATCTCTGTGATTTAATTGAATTTGGGCTGCAATACTCTGTCCTCTTTCGGACAATTTTACTTAATTGCTTGTCGGATGGTTCAGATCTTCCGGCTTGAAGTTTCAACACTTGCATAACAAGATAGAAATCTGTGAATATTTTTCCAAAAAATATGATTACAACCAAAGTTGGAGTTTAAACTGAGAATATTTAGACTCATAAAAATCTACTGTGGTTGTAAGTTTATATTGACATGAAGTGGTTTTACTGCTGTAAATTTATCAAACTCAAGGATATGCCAACAAACACTGACTAGACACTCAATGAATCTATAAACTGTACTATATGTGAACAAGTAAAGCAATGTTAGCTATATTTAATAGTATTAATTATTAAGCTTTTACAGTTCTAAAAGCCAGCTACATTACACCAGATATAATAATAATAAATAAATAATTCATACTATATATTGACTGAACGTTTCAGCTTTTTAAGAGTATTTTATTTGAAGAACATTTACAGTATAATGAAAACTTACTGTGATATTGCTTTGTTGTTATCAGTTTACTTTACTCCAGTTCCTACTGCGATTTTCAATGAACGTTTCGCTTATTACTAGCTGCTAGGGCATATTACGTATTCTGCATAACTCCTTACCCATTAACATATTGTTAATTCTGTTAATAATTAAAGTTGGTATTATTGTGCGGCGGGAAAAAAAAACCAACTTGATTTTCGTTGCCTTGCTTGCTTGTGAGTGTTTAGTGACTAATTTTTAGTTATAATAATATAATAAATTAAATGTAACTACTGCCATAAATATTATATAGGATTCCAAAATTGCTGTTTAATACACATAATTTCCTCTATATTATGAACATAACAAGCAATAAACGTCAAATTTCGTCGTTAACATACTACTATATTAATATATGATTTTCGCTTATACACACTTTAACGAAGTCTCACTTTAACGAAGATCGCTTTATAACAAAGTTCTTTCCAGAACGGATTCATATATTTCATATAAAAAGACAGTTCACTTAAGCGAACTTTCAGGTTAACGAAGCAAAATTGTGGAACGAATGTCTTCGTTAAAGTGAATTTCACTGTGTATATAAAATTTTTTTGCTATATCCAAATTGTGTGATACAACAGTCTATAAAATTTGGTTAGCACGTTTTAACTGCGGATTTATGCTATTAGTATTAGGTGGTTATATTAAAGAAAAATCTGGTACAATTTTTAGCTCCTTTATATTTGCTGAGGCAAATTTTATAACTTTTTAATTAATATTTGGGTTAATAATATTGGTCCTCCTCTTAATGTTTTTGACATAATTCTGATTTATTTAACACAAAGACAAAATTATTATTATCTACCTATCAATTGTTTTAAAATTAATTGGTAAATTTGTATTGTTTGTTTTGTAAGATAAAAAGTTGTATTAGCTTAACCATCAAAAACTGAAAACTCGAAGTTAAATATTGTGTTATAAAAACTACGTGATATGTGATAAACTCATATTAGTGTTAGGATCAGCAATACTTTACAGATCAATATTTAAATTTGTTGTACTTCAGTTGGGGGACCTGTCTCAGTTCTGGACTGAGTAATTGGGTTTTGAACTGAGACAGCCCCCAAACTCAGACACAACAAATCTAACATTAGTAGTTAATCAATATGAATAAACAATTTATCAGTAAATAATTTTGGTGCCACACAAAATCGTTATTTAACACTTGCTGTCCAGCTGTCAATATATTAATGTTAGAAACTTTTTTTTTTAAAAAAACCACTCTATTATATAGTGGTGTTCAATGGTGAAACTATACTTCAACTGTTTAGAAACAAATCAAACATTGGTATAGAGGACAGCATCCAGTTAGAGACCACTCAAAAACAGAACAAAAAAATTTTGCTTGGGCTGGATTTTTGTCAGAGGAAGAACAAGTTTATTCTGTTTACACAAGTCATGAACGCAAAGTTTTATGTTGAAATAATTGAAATTTTGTGGTTATCATATATAAAAAGAAATGCAGAATTAATAATTGGCTAAATTGCAAAAATTTAGTGAAATGCAATTCCAATAGTTAACTAATATAATCAATCTTATCAATTCAATGAAGAACAGATGGTTGTACTTATACATACAGTACAATTGAGGGAATTTACAGTGTGTAAAGGAATTATTGGCAAATACATATTTGATCACTGAGCAACAACAACAATGTGATTAATACCTATTTGACCATATCTGGGCTTCATCAATTAATTAACTAGTTTTCTGGACTCTTAAATCTTGCTGATTTTGTGGCATTCTCTTTTCGACGTTTTTAATCCAGACTGTTCACCGAGAAATGATTGGACAAGATAACTGGTATGCTTGCCTACCCAGTAGGTTCCTAATCTCTGGAATATGCCTTTTTAGAATACCTACATAGAACTCTGCATTCATTATATTGTAAAACAAAAAAGGCTGGTCTTGCCCTTTATCGAAAAGCCACACTATGTAAACATTTGAGTACGAACTTTTGGAATTCGTCGTACAGGCCGCTCACCTTTATGCTACCTCGATTATATTTCCGAACAACTGGAATGCTGTTTCATCAGTAAACACAGTCTTATTTCAATTGTCATGTAAATGTTTTTTGCCCACTCCACGCGTCTCTGTTCGTGAGCTTCAGTGCTCAATATTATTTTTAAAAAAAGTGACCTTTAAACGACATTATTATTATGTTATTTAATAGAAAATGAGTAGGTTTTCATGATCAAAACAAAAAACAAGTTTACACGATTTGGTTTATTGTTGGCAAAGTTACGTGATTTCAAGTCGTATGCGATTTTTTTTTGCCAAATAATTTCTTTACGCCGTATACAATAGAAGTTTGCATGCTTTTGCTACTTTATTATGCTATATGATTATCGTAATATTTATCGGCCCTCAACGTTGTCGAAATACATGAATATTTGAGTATTTCTACCTTATTGCCAGTTGAATAAAATGTGATATAATGCTGGAGCATCTTTTGACAGTGTTTCGTGCAACAGAGGAGATGTGGAGCAATCTAGTAATGATGTCGGAAACATTCACTTTCTCATGCTACTTTACAATAAGAAAAGTTACACGGCTTCTATGTTTACTATATGTAATTGTTGGGGACCTGTCTCAGTTCTGGACTGGGTGTCTGGGTTCGGAACTGAGTGAGACAACTGAGTTCTGAACTGAGTGAACTGAGACAAGTCCCAACTCAGATAGAACATAGGTATTCTGCAGTTATTATTATATGATATGTCAATTGGAAGTCGATCAAACAGACGCTCTGCCGTAGCACCCAAGGAATGTCTCTCGATTATTCAATTTTGGCTTAAGAGGCCAAAACTTCTCAACCCTTTTTCTCAATATATGTTTAAAATCTCGCAAACGATCAAGAGTCACTTGACTAAATTAAAATGTGCACTACCAATAAGCTAATACATATGCCGATCAGTCCCACCAAAATCCGCGATCCCCGTCAGACAATCCAAAATAATACATAGTAACAAAATATTTCGTAATTAATTAACATCATCAAAATGTCTCGATGGACCGTTTCACTCGAATAGACTTAACATCTTCTTTACAACCCATATTAGGAGACTCTGAAACTTTATTTATTATCCAGGATAATGTTGGATTATACGACGGGTACTGTTTGAGAAAATGGGGTTGATAGCCGACCTAAGTGTGCGAAGAGTGTGGGGTGAAGCAATTGTGAATCAGATTTAAAGCATTGGTTGTAATAGAGTTATTTATAATTAGGGACGAAAAGGTACCGGATTATGCAAACGGCAAAGCGTACTTGACGACACACAGAGTTATATATGTTGACTCAACAAAGCCACAAACACATTCTGTGTCGTTGGATCTGAAACTCGTTAAAGCGAGAGAATACTTTGTGTGTTTACTTTCTTTCATATTCTATTGATTACATTGAGCAATATACTGTATCACAAGATATTATTCACTAAATTAATTTTCGGATGCAGACAGGTTTTCTCAAGTCTTCACCAAAAATAATTCTCCGCTTTACCGACTATAATTCACCCTTCCTCGGCCCGTCTCCAACAGTGCCAACCGCCACTACCGCCTCTCCGTCGTCTTCTCTCCAACAACCTCAAACATGGATATGTTTTTCCTGCTCTTACTCTAACTTTGCTTCGACACCTAAATGTGAACTCTGCGGTGTTAAACGTCCTGATGCATTGACATCAAGTTCTTCCACTTCACTCTCCCAAACCCAAATCTCTCCAACTCCCATACTAGGAGAACACTCTCCAACCGCCTCACTTGGCGAGGTAACTTCTTCTCCAACGTTGCAACCTGTAGTTACATCAGAAGGAATCTCATGCCCAAGATGCACATTTTCGAATCATCCGAGTATGGTGTGGTGTGAACTGTGTGGCATGGAGTTGGGCACATTCAAGATTGATGGGATGGAGTTGAGTGATGATGGAAACGTTGAGAAAACGGAACGGGCACAACATGTAAAGTTAGCTTTTAGAAATGGTGGGAGTGCTTCCTTTAACAACAAGTTGAAGTCTGCAATGACAGACAGAGAGTGGGAGGTAAGCGCGAAGTATCATTTTTGCTACCTTGATGTGGAGTCTAGTTATGTGACGCACATTTATTGCAATAAATGTTCAGAAAATCACCGAACCTATTTCCGTAAATCCTCAAACAGACTTTGATCCTGTTCGCGGGGGAATAAGTGAGTAAATTATTGCTACCGATTATTGTTCACGCACGCTATTTAGTTGTAACCACTCCGTGTATAATACACTGTTTTCTCTCAAATTCAGGTGGAATAATGAAGAATGTAGCCCAAAACCAAGAAGAACAGAAGGAGACCCTCGATCAAGCGTTTAAGGACCTAGACGCACTGATGGCAAAAGCTTCTGATATGGTATGAATTGTAAGCATGGAGAACTTACGTTATGAATTATATTATTCCGTAGGACGAGGTTTAATGTACGATCTGTGGTTTTTTCCTAATGAATTCGGTTATATGTTTCATTGTAATTGGAATAGGTTAAACTAGCTCAATCGATAAAAATGAAACTAAACAAAGATTCTAGTGAATCTGAGGTATCCGCTGACGATGATTCAACGTTTAGCACCTACTTATTAGAACTTGGAATGTCGAATCCAGTAACAAAAAAGTATATTATGCGACATACTTATTTAGTTAACTTCATATAATAACGTCCACTCAGACATAATCATATTAACACATACTCATTCTCCTTCGCCGCAGAGATTCCGGCTCAATATACCATCAAGAACTTGCCCGTCAATTAGCTGAATTTCTCTCTGCCCTTCTCCACAAGCATAAAGGCATGATGGTTCTCACTGATGTCTATTGTCTTTTCAATCGTGCTCGGGGAGTAGCGTTGATTTCCCCAGATGATCTTTACAAAG
This sequence comes from Paraglomus brasilianum, assembly GCA_910592345.1. Classification (NCBI taxonomy): domain Eukaryota; kingdom Fungi; phylum Glomeromycota; class Glomeromycetes; order Paraglomerales; family Paraglomeraceae; genus Paraglomus; species Paraglomus brasilianum. Next base: position 36,349 of record CAJVPI010000190.1, read on the forward strand.
CATGTTCGTTATTTGAGCGATTGGATCTACCCATGCGATTACATCAGCTTGCAAGTGGATTGCTGGTCGTGCAAGCAGCGGATCATAATGATGACGTTATAGCAAAGAGGGTGTTGGAATATATCAGGCAAAAAGGTTCATTGACGGCTATTGAGCTCGCTGCTATTGAGAATGCAAGTATTGCGCTTGTTAGTGAACAGTTACAGGTGAGGACAGAGGAAATCGTATTGATAAAGTCTCCAGGAGGCACTGCTTGTATAACAATATTTTCCTAACAATTCCGATTTTGTGAAACAGATGACAGTTTCTAAAGGTCTCATTTGTATAGATGAAACCGTTGAAGGAGTGAGGTTTTATGAGAATATTATAATAAATTATCAATGGGATCAACAAGCTTTACAATAGAAATGGCATTATAATCGTGATAATGTCTGAAAATGCTGGACCCAACTGATAAGTAGGAAATGAATTGTCAGTTATACTGTATAAAATGTGCCCAAAGGCAATAGATTAGTGAATGAAGACTCGGTAACGACTTTCATACAATACTCTGACGTTTACCTTTTATGATCAATATACGGACTGATCGCCTGCAAAGTTTTCTCCAAATAGTTCATTTTTATGCTTCTTTACCTTAGACTACTACTCAATAAGGATTGGGAGGGTCAAAATAAACATCACACGACTAATAAATTTTGAGCACCAAACGTAGAAAAGCTTGAATTAATAGCGAAAGTTAATCCGCAAAATTGGTTAAGCAATGTCCATGTTTTTAAAACTTTATTTATTAAATCGACTTATTATAATAAAAATTATTTAATCTTTCAAAAAGTAGCCAGGTCAGTTAAGAGTAAGTGCGTTCAAGATGTTTGCGAAAAAAAAAAAAATAAACAAAAAAAAAACACAAAAAACAAACTTTTTTTAAGTACAGTCCAGTAGTTAGTATTTGTCTTCTTTTTGAGTGTCTTGTCAACGCAAACCTTCACGCCGCGTCGGTGCTTGCGGGACCTTATATACATGTATACTAATACAGGGGTTTGCAAAAAAGAAGTAAAAAAAAAACCCACCTTGTCATTTGTATGTGTGTCTTATAATGTTATTTTGTAATACATATTCCGCGACGATATATGCATATAAAATATATGTATAAATCAATTTATACCATGTAAAATACAATTAATTGTGTGTCGACACTGTTATCCTAAATTTATTATAGACTAATTTGCTAATAGTTCGACTTTGAATCTTTGCGCCACATTGTTAAAAGAAATGTGAGAAAATGCATCTAGATTCTTAGAACTTCTATTTCAATGCTAGAAAATAATGGCGATCGAATTAATAATAATGCATAATAAATGATATTTCTCATGCGACATTTGAAATGCTGGCTGTGCAGAAATGATATTATTATTTTTTTTTTTGCAACCCCTGTACAAAAAAGTTATATTCGAGAAAGTTACGCTCGATGTAAGAACGAGCCAATAAATCCTGCATAACACAATCCTGTAACGCGAAAAGACCCAAGTTCGCAAAACAACAAGAAGAACGTTAACAGGAAACCAAAAGGCTGAACTTTGACGAGTCAAACAATATGCGAAAATAGCACACATCGGCTCACAATGGACAACAATTGCAATTGGCAAACCGGGATCATATCCAAAGCTTGAAGAAAGCGCTTGCTCTTTGGTACTATTCCTCAAGCAGAGCAGTTCTTTCCAAGACATTCAGTACAGCAATAGCATATGTGTTACAAAATGAAATATTTTTATTGATATTATGGAACTATCTTAGATCGCGAAAGTTCGTTAAAAGAAATTGCTCGTTATACTAGCGTTGGGGTCCGACCCGACGACTTTCTTATATCCTAATCTCCGCATCCCTTGGCGTAGGAGAATGAGTTAGAAAAGATATGAGAAATTTGGTAGCGACTTCTTAGATTTCAATACGAGTTGTGCCCTGATCATAATTTGACAAAAGTGTTGAAGAGGTAAAAAGTACCGTAACCACTCGTGAATAAGGAGGGCCTTCCGCTTTCAAGCGATTAAAAATTTTACAGGGAAGGTCCTTCCTTATTCACGGTATGTCAATATTACCGATGTGATTAATTCCAACGATATCGATATATTGGCTGCCTAAACTGCATACGATATCAAATATTCACTTTCTGGTACGTCCAATATAACACTGTCAACGCAGTAACTCTGCTGTTTATTCTGTTTGCCGTAATGCACAACTTGGCTGTAAATTACAGTCTTTAGAACAAAAGAAACGAATCCAAGAAGTAAGATAAAACATATGATGAAATAAAATAATAATACCTTGACAACAAAGGTTTACGTACAGAAAACTAACCAACCTTTGACATTAAATGAAAAAAGCCTCTTGCGCGATAGCAGTTTATCAGGCAAGTTGCGAATGTATAAGCAATCTTATATATTCGCCTTATCACCTATTGATAAACTTCTACCATTTACTAACCCCGATTCAACAGCATATAAAGTTATTATGTATTACGGAGGTGGTTAATGTGCGCAAGATAATAGCTTAACTAAAAAGAATGGCTCTTAGAACGTCTTATTAAACCACCGTCCCTCTCTGCTAATCAACTTGTATAAAAATACTCCTCATCATCATCCGAAGACTCAGTGTTGTCGTCCTCGACATCACTGTCCTGAGCTTCATACTCAATTATACGTTCCAACTCCATCGCCAAATCAGGCCAATTATCAAGACAATCATACACTTGCATCTCCCAATCATCATCTTCCAACACGCTCCGATCGGCAAAAAAAATCTCCTTAAACTCACCAAACAGGTCATATTCCATGTTGCATTCTTTCTTCCTTTTCAATATAGATCGCTTCTCTTGTGACAGACATTCATGTGCTTTGACAAAGAATTGCGGATATGACTCCTCAAACCGGTGTAGTTTTTCTGCATAAGCTCTTATTAGCGTGATGTCGGTGTATTCGTTTTGCGACCACGATAGCGAATATCCTGTTTCGATGTTGGAGTCATCATCATTGTATCCACTTTCAAAGTACCCGACGATGTACTTGAACTTTTGCAATAACGCTGGATTATGACATAGATACTCAGTTAGGGAATTCATCCACAAATTATCGCACATCTCAACACGAGGAGCATGCAAGATTTTGTTGAACTCTTGCCATTTCTCTTCAGAACCGAAACTTGACTTTACTGTATCGAAAAATGTCTTGTTTTTAGTTACAAGTTCCCGCACATCTTTATCGCGTTCCATTAGAGGAACTAGAACGTCTTTTGATAATTCAATACATTCGAGTTCGGGTGGTGGTGAAGGGGATAATGGCAGATATAGTTCTTCGGGCGTATCGTAAGCGAGTACTTCGGGGGGAAGTTGGAAAGTAACTGTACGTTTTTGGGATGGTACAATTATGGGTTCATCGGGAGGAGTAGGTGGCACGGCCATAAAGTTCTTGACATTACTGTTGTTCTTCTTATTCTTAATGACCTGTGAACGTTTGGTTAAAGCATCTTCAGGAATACCAGATTTTTGAGTAGTATTAAATGGAATAGGGCATGTCGTCATGAATGTGGACATTGTGCGGTTATATATATATATATATTTATATATATTTATTTCTTCTCTGTTGTTTAAATTTCAAGCGACCAATGAGAATACGTATACGTGATTATACAAAACTGACTTGCAGTCAACCTTTATCCAAGCTGACATCGCTCCTCTATTTATAACTATATGTGGGCGGCATATCATTTTTCGTACCATGAGGGGTTACATACAATCCTGGCGTTTCTATTGAGAATATTTCATGGGGCGTAATAACGGTTATTCAACGGGTAACGTCAACTGTTGAATGTGGGGAGTGATTTGCATGTATATCGTCATACTTGGTCAATACGTGTGAATAAAAGTCAGCAAAGATAAAATTAATCGGAGCAAAGTCCTTCCTAAGGTAACAATAAAATTTTTTGAGGGCAGAATGAAAGGGAAGTGTAATTTACATGATACCCGTTTAGTAAACACAATTATCATTATCATGAATCACTGTTACCTTTTGATGTAACGAGTGTCGATTGTACTAATCAAGATAAGCTCAGTATAGCCCACATCAACTCGGGACCCGATGAGGGCACCGCCGGGGGTTCCAGACAAAGGTTAGTTAACGCCACAAGGGTCTAATAATAATAACAACAATAATAATAAACGTTATTAATTATTCCGAAGTTCTCCGTAAGAATAATAATAGCGTAAATAAGGTTAGTCTCTAAGACTTTTGTTACGGTTAGTTCAAAGAAGTTGACACTTAATATACGCATTAAAGCACCAACAGCATTAAAAGTATCTGGCCAATCATAGTTTCCTTCTCTAATTCAGCAACCATATTTGTTCATGCCGTCATTATGCGGCGCAGTCAGTTAGTGTTCAAAGGTCTACTAAATCATAACGACAAATTGAACGCTCGGAGCTATGACAGCATGTATTCATGGTATCGTCCTGCGTAGAAAAGACGATACGTTTGCGTTCAAATGTAAGCGTGAGCGAGCATCGAGAGTGTCACTATGATGTAACCATTCTTGTAGCATAGATCACAATGACGTCAGAAAGAACCAATACTGTCGGATTATTTAGACTGAATACATAATAATAACAGCTCTCAGCAAGAATATATAAAGGTGCATTACGAATGAAAACAGTGACTGGAGATGACAATTATTCAAGCCAAAGAAGATAGAAGTTATCACTTTCGAATAAATATATCAAGTACAGTAAAACCTCCATAAGTGCAACTGCTCCGTCCCGAGTCTAGAAGTGTTACTCACGTGATTCACGTGATGCGGAAAAATGATCGATGCAATGTAAAGTTTCAAACGTCACAATTCGCTCGCGCACATTATATCCATCGTGAGATTGAATTTTTCTGATGCAACGACAATAAACGAGTATTTATCTTTTCTAGAGGAAGAAATCGTTTTTGAGCTAACTGAAAATGACACGATGAAGAGGCAGACAATGATAGTAACCCCAATGGTGAGTAATGAGGCATTGAAAAGTTTAACAACATCTAATTCAACAAGAGGGATAGTTTGTAAAAAATTCATTCGCGAAATTCAATAAAACAAAAGTCGCATAACACAATTCCTTTTTACATAACTTTAGCTGGCAATTATAATAAGGGAATTTGTTTAATACAGTCACCTGTTTATTTGCATACCGTATATTTGCATAATCTGTTCATTTGCATAAAGGAGCCCGGTCCCTTAGTATAACGTGAAGGGAGGCAATCATTTCACCGACAATCATTTCACCGACAAATATTCACCAACATTATTTCGAAGTTATCCTTTTTTGGTAGTTAATTGTCGGTGAAATGTACTGTCGGTGAAATGATTGTCGATGAAATAATACGGACCCAACGTGAACGTGCATATATATGCATCAAAAGTGGCTCTAACTCCACCAACGTATATTTGCATATGCATACTATAAAAAGAGAGATCAACCAGATCGATGAAAAATTAGATATAGGAAGTCCGACCCTTCAAGGCGTATCCTTGTACTATGTTCCGACTCCTGTATCAGCGCTTTGTTTCAGAGACTCAGAATAAATCATTTGCATGGTATTTTTTATGCTAGTTAACTTCCTAATTATAATCTCATCTGAACAGCCTCTAGACTGTTGCGACAAATAATAATGGCAATATAAACGTTAAAGTTGGAATATTAAATACCTTAAGGCGGTAATATCTCTCTCTATCTCGAAAGTTATTGCTTCTCTGATTGCTTAATGTAGTTTCTTCATTGTAAAATGATAGCGATAACATATAAAAAATTTTTGAGTAATCTGATCATGTGATAACGTGTATGCAATAGACACATCTTTCCTATTAAAGAAATCCTCCATAATGCAAAACCCCCATAAATGCTCCGTCCCCGTTGCATTTATGGAGGTTTTACTGGATGTACTCTTAATAAGTCGGCCATCTGTTACGGCAAGTCGATCTATAAGCGAGTCACATGGTAAAATCTTCCTCCGCAGTCAAGCAAAATCACATTAATTTTAGAATGGTCGTGCATTTCAATGTCAGATGCACCGTGTCGAATTTGGGTTGTCAGGCGCAGAAAATGTTTCGATTTTTGAGTGTCAGCACAAACGCCATTAGCTAACTTAGAATATGATTAGTTCTTCATAGAAATAACGATTATTTAATTATTTTAGCTTCGTTTCGATTTTTGAGTGTCGCTAAAGGTACAGTATATAAGCGATCCTTATCCCATCGTCGAATTCTCATTTTGTATATGTTGTAAATATTGTTCATGTTGTTATAAATATTGTTCAGGTTATTAGAACAATAATTCCCACTCCAAATAAACGATTCCCTTTGAAATCGAAACTCCACTTTCTTTATATTAATTATTACTAATAAACGGCTCATTTAAGCTGTATAAGTTGTCCGTTGATCTATTACTCTTAATTGAGGAACGAGAGCCAACAATTATTTATTGAAACGGAAATTGTTTAATTAGTAATTTAGAGACAAGTGACGGAACCCGACTAGTCGAAATACCAAATCGAAGAAAGCCCTGTTTAATTTAAAATAGATTTATTTACCCTTTGATTCTGCGGTAGAATAATTGTTGTTGTTATTCTATCGTGGGTACCCTTATTTGGAATCACGAGTGATTGAAGCTCGGGTAGGGAGTTAGGAAGCGCGCAAATTTAATTATAATTCAGTCTTAATTGAACAACTACCGTAAAAATGGCGGTAGCACGAAGCCAATCTGGTAATAGCCCTCGGTCGGAAAAACACCCTACGCGAAAGATTAATCGCTCTCCCAAACCCCAGACTCCAACCGTAAAGCAATAAAGTTACGTCCCGGACTAGCTAACACTAATGAAGAACAGGAAGTAAAAAAGTCAAAAATGTCTATAGATCAGAAATATGTGTTATATACACGTATTCGCTCTAAATGGTATAGTTAACGGTATCTAATAATATTATCGTATAAACAGTATATTGATAGTCTTTCTATTTATAAATAGTGCAATAAAAAGTAGTATCCTGATTAAACGAGTTTAGGTTCGTTTATGCAACACGGAATTATTGTCAGCAAGAATTATCAGGCATAAGCAGCGAATCTATTAAAGACATCAACAAAACCAACATTTGATCACATGAACTCAAAATGGCTGGTGTGGCTGAGAAATTACTAATATAACTGATGATGCTTTTTGAAAACTTTTTTAAAGCACAGCTGCCTGAATCCATGGTTGCGTTCTAGACCTATTACTATACCATGACAAACATGACTAAAATTCCAATTGATTAAGATAAAATCGTAAGAAAAAATTACTTATCAAATTTATCAAAATAATTATTTTTCTTTATCAGAGTATTATGAGCTATTATTTGATAATAATAAGTAGTAAGAGCAGTATAAAAGTTAAGGAGAGTCAGTTTGCCAAGATCTAGAAAACAAAATTACACTTTTGCTCATTATCTACAGAACTCTAAATCTAATCTCATATAATTTATTCATTCTTTTGAACAATAAAAGTCTAATTTTTTGAGTTTGCATAATCTACTTTTTTTTTTAGGTAAAGCTGATAATTCTTTGGTTGCTAAATAATCTCTTCTGCTTATTTTATTTAACAAACTATTTTCCAATCACTTTATTCGATCTATAAACTTGCCCATTGCAGCATTGTTGTCAGCGGTTTTCTTCGGTTGCTAGACGAGTGATTTTGCGTTGACTATTATTTTTCATGATTCGTGTTTCGTAGTACCTCGTTCGCAGACTTACATTGGGATCGTGTCTCGAATATATCTTAGGCAACAGATATATTCTCCATCAGCCTTTCTA